>JZKD02S0398077.1:0-18238 GCA_000966675.3 Picea glauca | reverse complement strand
CACATTGGGAGCATGAATGTCCCCTGAACAATGGTGAACATGACCAAGTGAATATTATTGATCATACCATTGAGGGCCCACAATGTTGCCTTAATATCACACTTGAAGAACATCAGGAAGGCATAAAGGCAACAGTCGGGGAGGCTAGAATGGAGGTGATAAATAATCTTGATCAAGAGTCGAGACAAAAGTTGAAAAAACAAGAATTCCAAGTGTATACTAGACAAAAACAAATGAACCAACCTCTCTCTACTCGACCTACAACTTCACAACGAAAACCTCCACCTATGAACATACTTCTTCCTATGGATTCTCCTAAAGCTGACAAGATTGATTTAAATTTTGACTTGGAAGGTGCATTAGCCAAAATGCATGTGACCATTCCATTGAGGGAAGTTTTCAAAGTTTCATCTATGAAAGAGAGATTCGAAAAATTGTTCAACGTATTAGATGAGCCAATGGACCTTCCTATTATGTTACAAGCAGACCATTTCAGGGTTCAGTATGATGGACACCCACCCTTCTTCATGACATTACTAGTGAATAACAAATATCTTAACAACTGTATGCTTTATTTAGGAGCAGGTGCTAACATGATGTCTTTGAGAGTCATGGAGAAACTAGGCCTAAAGGCCACGTGGCCTTATAGGAATGTGTGCGGTTTTGAATCTAGGGCCATACCCACTCATGGGGTAGTTGAGAATGTTGAAGTACGCCTTGGTAAATATCCCGAGAGAGTGATTTGTATGGATATTGTGGTGGTGGACCTCCCTGATGTGTGGGGGATGTTTTTGTCTAGGAAGTTTGTTGTGGGACCTAACTTACATCAATGTACCTATGAAGAATGGGACAATACAATGCCTTCCAAATATTTCAATGGACAAGTCCCATGTGCAAGAAATTTACAATGATGCTGAAACTAGTGTGACACATGAGTCGATCAAGGAAAACCTTCCTATATTTTCTCCAGAGGATTTGCCTTTCACTTCAAAGGAAGATTTTGATGAGATACAATGGCCAAAGAATGAAGAGTATCAACAACTCTTAGATAAATACAAGGACAAGGAAGTTTGAACTCTCAAGTTACTAAAGAAAGGGGATGATGACATATTGATCAAACCAAGCAAACAAGAAGTCCTTACATTTGAATCCCACCCTCCTCCCTCAAAACAATATACTAGAGTTATACAAGAAACAACCAAGTTTGAAGCAAATGAGTATCAAGAGGGATATATGGTCTGGATGTGGGACATAAAGAAAGGGTAGCCTACTAATGTTAAAGGGAATGTGCAGTTTTGGCTTGGACCCTTCAGAATCAGAATGAAGTCAACTAATGATGCCTACTATCTATCCACGTTGGAAGCAAAAAACATCCATTGCCAGTTAGTGGACACCTCCTTAAATCCATCTTGGGGAAAAGACTTGACTTCATAGGTAAGTATAGGTAAGTTAGGCATTTACATCCATTGTATATACCATCCAGATATCATGCTATTGTAGTATAGTTTCATTTTCATATTATATTATTTCATTATGTATATATGCATGCTTACCTTCATTTTATTATATCATATATGAGCGAGGGGTGATATCACCACCCTGAGGATTACTGATGTATTTTGTTGAGATCTAGCAGATACAGGTCATACCATAGATGTTGAGGTTCTCATGCACTTTATGGTGAACACATGTCTCCGAGTTGGAGCCAAATGTTATCCCTTATCCTAGGGATAACTAAGGAGATCATGTATTGAGGCCCACAGGTCCTAGACATGGAGTGTCGAGAGGCAGATGACTTGAGCATGGCCCTAGAGGGCCCCTCTTTTCTTCAGTACAACCCATCTATCAACAACATCAATATCCATCCCACCAACCTCATCCTGAAGCAACAGTAAGTCTTGCTCCATGAGGTAATGAGTCTGGGTATCATGGTATGGGTCACTCTGATTATTGAAGCACTTGAATATGTTGCATTGAATTCTCCTTCATTTCATAATGTTTGCTCGGAAATTATGCTCTTTAACTCGTTCATACCTGGAAGGGTGTCATGATACCCTAGTAAATTGGTCTCCCTTTAGGATGGGTTGCCACTGGGTGGGTCTATGAAAGGTCATCGTCCATTCCGTCCATAGTTACCACTTTCCATCCTTACTCCTCTCATTTTCCCCTACCTTTGTTGGGGTATCGGGTTTTCCACACTAGGAAGGGTTGTACCTTGCCTTGTGAGAAGAAGGGGATAAAGGCCCAGAGGGTAAAAGTAGTTGGCAATAATTAAAATCCAAAAATGAAACCTTTGAGATGCTTCACCCAGGGATTCCCAAGAAAGCAGTAAAAGGCTTCTCATTGAGAAAAGGGAACCCATAAGATAAATAAACCCTCAATGTATTAGTTGGTGGATGGGGGGTCTCATCATGAGTCGACCTATTATGACCATGGGCATGTAGAGGTATGACACTACCATCTATCTGGTCACGAAACCAGGGTATTGGCTCTTGGTGGCATAGCCAAGAGAAAGGGGGTCTCATCACGAGCCAACCTTCTCATCTCCGTGAAATGCTTGTGGGTAACGATGTCACCTCTGGTCACCAAGCCATGACAATGTCCCTCATCTCTTCCCTTGAAGCATAAAATAAAAAGGATAAGAAAACAATAAAACTAAGAATAAAAGGCATTAAATGGGCTAGGAAAGAATGGCATCTATGACAAGGTGTAACTCACCCTCTACAAAGGAACCCACAGGTAAGATCTACATTTCCCTGTTATCACTGCACCCCCATGCCTAAACACTTACCCCACACCACCTCACACACACTTACATGACCTAGATTGGTTCTCACCTGGGAAACACCCCAAACTTAAGAGGGATTAGCCCAATAGGACACCCAAAGACCTTCTCCAAACCTAACTTGTTAAATTGCATAATGTCTTTGAGCATTTGTCTGGGTAAAGGGGGGTTTGATGCACATGTTTGGGTAGTTTGATTATTAGATGTGATTGACATTGCTATGATCCATATGACTTATGAACTCCTAGACGACGTACTTTTTGTTGTTATAGGACTTTGTTCGGTGGACATGTACATATGGGGGAATGATTAGCTCAGACCTCCATGGGGTTGAAAACCCACAGATGGATGCTATGACCCCAACGAGGGACATAGAGACAATAGAGACTTGCACCAGGAAGAAAGAAAGACGTTGCCCTTGAGACACTCTGATAGACCTAAACCTAGGGGGATCTTGCTCTTCCACCTGGACGTTAACCCTCCGATGATGTCATCACCATGACCCTGGATGTCATCTAGAGCTAGGGTTTGCATTTATGAGGGAAATTGTGTGCTGGTTGGCACTTGTGGCATCATCCAGGGCCTTTGGAGGCCAAACGCTCTGCATATGGGGCCCAACGTTCCACCCTAGTAGCTCAATGTCGCTCTAGAAGGGCATGATGTCACCCTTGGAGATGATTTCATGGTTTAATTACTTTCATTTATGTAAAAATTGGATTTTTGATGTAATTTGGCCAGGTCGGCCCTTTTATGACCTAAAAAATATTAAAGGTCATTGATATTGTATTAATAGAGAGAAAGTTCTCTCATTTTTTCATCATCACTCATCACACAAGTGGTGTGGTCTGAAATTTGTGCCCTTTTTGGGAGTTATTGGCAGAAATTGGCAGGAGCACTTGTCTTGAAGGCTAAAATTTTTAACTTGGATGATTTCTTGGTGAATTTACTTGACAATCTAGGGTTTTATTGCTTGATTATTCTTGGTGAAGTAAGTAAATCTACAATTCTTCATTTTATTGTAAATGTTATGGTATATTTGCTTATTCATGTTAAATATTATGAAATTGCTTGCTTGACAAACCCTAAGAGTAAAGGACTTAAGTTACTACTTCTTTGCTCTTCATTTGCTAGACTTTTACCAAAGTGATTTGACTTAGATAAACTTTTAAAGCACTAAATGCTAGCTCTTTAGAAGCCATTGTCTAGTTATTGTTTTGCCTTAATACTTTTTAATAGTACAAGGAAGGAAGATTCGTTAGGGCCCAAGATCCCTTACTCTCTAGCAAATTTGTCCCTAGGATTTGGATTCTTGAGGCCTTGGGTTACCAACACCTCATCCATTCATCCCTTCTCCTTAGACATATACAATCATTTTGTTATTGCTTCGAAGAGAAAACCGTCACCTCTAGACTCCATTAATCCTAAAAGGCACTAGTCCACTTGCTTTAGTGAATTGATTGATCAAACAAACACTCAAACTTTCTTCCTCTAAGCTTTTACTAACATTTGCTAACCCTAAGCTAGACTAACTCCTTATCTAACTTGTTGTTGTTGAAAAACATTGCTACAACCATACTAATTCAAGCCAAATTGCCACATTTACCTACATAACTCACACTTATATCATCCATAAATAATTTGTGACAATTGCTAGTCAATCTACTAGATAAGTGTTGAGTTTGCATGGTGTTTTCTTGCACTTTTCACCACTAGAATTTGTTGTTGTTGCAAAATATTGCTACAGCCATCTAACTGCAACAAATTCTCCGCAAAAGTGACATATTATGTTACCTGGACATTGCCAATTTTGCTTGTGACAACTTATTATCATTCTGCTAAGTAGAAGCATTTACTTTCTTGTCTTTTTCAATAAATTTGAAGACATAATTCTTGTGGTTGTTATAGACTATTGCATTTTTGCAAATTCATATCAACTGGTTCAAATTTTGAAGGTTCGTGGTCTTATAAAGCATTTACATCATTTGGTACTTGAAAGTTGCTATACTTTTTTCTTTGTTGTCTTTTTTTGGTCAGATACACCATATTTTCACCTTGCTTCATCTCTTAAAAGACCTAGATAACCTTTTAACTTGAGTGACTAGTGATAGGGGGGAATTTCTTGCATCTCTGCCTTAGTCTTCTCAACCCTTTAGGCCACTGGGGACGTCTCCCTGGGGTACTTTGACATACTCCTAAACAGGAAGGGGTTTCCTATTAAGGTGACACTGATAGGTCACCCCATGTTACGCCAATCTTGCATCCACTTGCCTTGTGATTTGGGCAAGCACAGATTGTGCGATAACAAGTCCCTCAAGCTAGCCCTAGAAGTTAAAAACTATTAAAAATAGTAAATTGCCAAAATTGCTAGAAAATTGTTTTGAGCTAGTTGGAAAAGGTGGGTGGCCACCAATATCCACCTAGATTAGATTGTGTGGTGCTCTACCTGCAATTGGTGGCACTAATAACCCTTCTTATAGATGGGAATAAAGAATCCAAGAAAAAATCTCAAGGGTAAACTCCTAAATACAAACAACCAAAGGTAACAAAGGGAAGAAAACAAACAAAAGGGAAGGCTAAGCCAAGTGAGGGTAAATCTATGTTGTGAGGAAGCAATATAGACATTAATCTAGGCAATCCATGTGCTTGGATGAAGGTGATATCCAATCATAACAAAAATTTGATAGATTTTTCAAAAAGTTCAGTAAGTGAAAGAAGAGTTCTTAGATGGTACATTATCAAGGCCATTTATAGACAAGACAAGCACATAGGCAAAATCCTCATATGAAAAATAAACGTTGAGGAAAAGTTGGGATTCCTAACTACTCATATGCTCATCAAACACATAAATCTATAGTTCCTGAGCCAATACGTGGCTTTTTCAATGGAAATAAGCTCTTTGTTCCACCTATTCATGGGACACTGGCGCAAATCCACTTGTACAACCCATAGATGGTGTGCCATACAAACATCAAGAAGGGGAAAGATTGATTTTAACCATGTCAACCCTTATGTTGGCACACAATGGGAAAACCTGGGGTTCAACATTAAATCACCAACAAAACCCTAAAGATATTGACCCTTTCAACATCATCCGCAAGTAGGTGAACTCTCACCCGAGGTACCTAGGGGGACTGCAGGAACCAAGCTTCCCCAACAATGAAGGGAATGGAGACTGTTCTAACATTCATTCTAACTTAACATTCATTCAACCATGTAATATACCATGTGTGTGAAATCATAATAGCATAATAATGTATGACATATTCATATTACTTAATCATTCAACATGTGTGTGGAACCATCAAATACATATTCATCTCAACTCATAAGCATCTATTACATCCGTGCAATAAACAGATTAAACCAACACATCATAACAACACACATATAAGAACACAATAATTTAATGGGTTCACCCCAATTGGGCTACATCCACAATGATTGGCTTCTTTTCTTATTCATTCATATTCAATCCTTACAACAGGTGCACACTGTTTTGATATAAGATACATCAATTCTATCCAAAAATGCCCTAGTCATTCACGCATATAGTGCACACTTAGCCCATTCTTCATTCATACTCTTGAACTCTACTCATATCATTCACTCATACTCTCACTCTATGATTTCACACACACACACACACACACATGATCATCCCCCTTCTACCCAAAACCCTTACATATTTATACATTGATACTGGGGCTTAGCCCGTTAAAAAATGGACCAAAAGGTCTAACTAATTTATGTATTTTTTGCACTGGCTCCTGAATATGTACTAGCTATCTTCCACGCACGCAACTCCTTTGTTGACTTGTCACGCAGTTTGCTCCTCTGTGATTCCCAAAACTTACCCAAAATGTCCTGCTCCATTAGGCCCCCAAGACTCACCAGTGGCTTGTCCCGAGCCACTTCAAGCTTTCTTCCAGGTCTTCGTGAACTTCTGAAATGTCTCCTTTACAATTGTGATCTTTTCTCTTGATTTTGTTTCTTGCTATGCAATTCCCTTGGTAGTCTCAACAGAAATATGGGTTTTCAACTTTTCTACACTTTTTTGTACTGCATGCTTGACCATGCCAAGTGCAACTGCTACTTCCACTCTCACCTTGAATGCTTCTTTATGCAATGTTTCGATCTTTTATGTGCGATCCTGCTGCTGCGCCCTCATCTGGTTCATTTATGAGTACAATCTTCTATTCTTTTCCATTGCTTCCATCATCTCTGGTGGTGGTAATGTGCTCATCACTTTCTTAAAATTTTGCGCCTTGGCCTTCACAACTTGTAGCTTCTGCCCAATTTCCTGCAGTTGCATGTCCTTTGTCAGCTGAGTCCATACTTCTGTGCTTTCTTTGTATAGCTTGGCACACTCTACTTTTAGACTTTTGATGTTCTTTAGAGTTGGTTCCATCATCTTCTCCCTTTGCTCCCTTTCCTCTGGTGGAGTGCTCGGTATTTGGCGCACTTCCAAATCAATAATATTTGTGTGGAAGCCCTGAAAGGATTCACTGATCTTTGTCACCTGTTCTTCTAACAGGGCGTCTTCCTCCCTAGGCATTTCTAGAATAATATTATAAACCCCCTGGACTTCCTGTTTCGCTCTCTCTGTCCTGTATGCAATCTCATCCATCTCTAACATAAGTTGATCATATTCTGCTTGCATCACATCCTTATCTATGATTGCCTTTGATTACTCCATCAACGTTGACATCGCGCGTAATTGTATTTCCTTCGTCACGATCATTTTCAAACCATGTAACACTTCTACTGACAATTGAGATAGCACCAAGTCAATATGACTAAGTGTCTTTGCATGCTCCTGTAATTCTGTCGTAGGGAACTGTAAATCTCTTGTTGCTATCTTTATCACTCGTCGCTCTCATGATGTCGTAGATGGGTGGGATGTCATCTATTGCGTCTCTATCATGTTTACCGTGCTCTCCATCTGCTTTTGTTCACCTGTTCTGACTTGCGCAATCATGGTTGTCTCCAAAATCTATCCAATGCCGCAATCTGTGCTTGCACATCCAAGTGTCTTTCTTCTCGCTTCTTCGTCGCTTGCTCAAAAGCCTCCTTAGTTACCTTTTTCAATTGATCCACAATATTTTCTAAGTCATACTCTGACAAGGCTTGGGTGTCCACTTCTTTGATTTCTTTCCTCTTCTTTCGTTGCGGTATTAATATTTTCATATCTTGTTCCTTATGCTTCTCTCCCGGGAGTAGTGGTTTCTTTTGTGTTCCTCTTGCGCCATATCCTTCCCCTTCTTCTTCTTCTTCTTCTTCTTGTCCTTCTTTCTCTGGCTTGTTCTTTTACGGTTGTGGTTCTGACTGCTCTGCCTCTGGTACTAGGGTTTTCCATTTGTCCTCCCAGTCTTCTATGATTTGTCCCACGTCAACCTCTGTTAACTTGTATCTGCACGCTAGCCACTATTGCTCTGTGTCCTTCTTGGCCTGAATGTACATATGATGTCTTCTAGATTTGAAGTGTGAAATCCCCTTGTATGCTTTTAGTACCTACAATAATATGTACGGTGTGTTCTGGATACTCACCCGAATTACTTCCTTGTATACATAGAAAGTAATGTTGTTATCTAGTTGCCTCTCCTTGTGCGCAGTATGCCACAAGTTTACATATCTCGCTACTAAACATGACGTCTTTCCAACTCCCAAAAATTGAGTGTTTGTTGGCTCCCTCCAAGCCACTAATGTTATCAGTATTAAAAGCCATCCATATTGAAATTCCATACCTTCGTCTTAAGATTCCCTGCAATCTATAAGGAGTCGGTTCAACAAGAACGTTGCCCAACTCATTTGAACTCCTGCGACACACTTCTTAGTTGTTGCTATCACACCTCTACTTATATCATTCACTCATACTCTCACTCTATGATTTCACACACACACACACACACACACACATGATCATCTCCCTTCTACCCAAAACTCTTACATATTTATACATTGATACTAGGGCTTAGCCCGTTAAAAAATGGACCAAAAGATCTAACTAATTTTTGTTTTCTTTGCGTTAGCTCCGGAATATGTGCTAACTATCTTCCACATGCGCTGCTCCTTTGTTGACTTGTCGCGCAGTTTGCCCCTCCGTGATTCCCAAAACTTACCCAAAATGTCCTGCTCCAATAGGCCCCCAAGACTCACCTATGGCTCATCCCGAGCCATTTTAGGCTTTCTTCCAGGTCTCCGTGAACTTCTGAAATGTCTCCCTTACAATTGTGATCTTTTCTCTTACTTTTGTTTCTTGCTATGCAATTCCCTTGGTCGTCTCTGCAGAAATATGGGTTTTCAACTTTTCTACACTTTCTTGTACTGCATGCTTGACCATGCCAAGCGTAACTGCTACTTCCGCTCTCACCTTGTATGCTTCTTCCTGCAATGTTTTGATCTTTTATGCGCGATCCTGCTACTGCACCCTTATTTGGTTCATTTCTGAGTACAATCTTCTATTCTTTGCCATTGCTTCCATCATCTTTGGTGGTGGTAATGTGCTCATCACTTCCTTAAACTTTTGTGCCTTGGCCTTCACAGCTTGTAGCTTCTGCCCAATTTCCTGCAGTTGCATGTCCTTTGTGAGCTGAGTTCATACTTTTGTGCTTTCTTCGTATAACTTGGCACACTCTGCTTCTAGACTTTTGATGTTCTTTAGAGTTGGTTCCATCATCTTCTCCCTTTGCTCCCTTTCCTCTGTTAGAGTGCTCGGTATCTGGCGCACTTCCAAATCAATAATATTTGTGTGGAAGCCCTAAATGGATTCACTGATCTTTGTCACCTGTTCTTCTAACGGGGCATATTCCTCCCTAGGCATTTCTAGAATAATATTATAAACCCCCTGGACTGCCTGTTTCGCTCTCTCTGTCCTGTATGCAGTCTCATCCAACTCTAACCTAAGTTGTTCATATTCTGCTTGCATCACATCCTTATCTGTGATTGCCTTTGATTACTCCATCGACGTTGACATCACATGCAATTGTAGTTCCTTCGTCACGATCATTTTCAAACCATGTAACACTTCTATCGACAATTGAGATAGCACCAAGTCAATATGACTAAGTGTCTTTGCATGCTCCTGTAATTTTGTCGCAGGGAACTGTAAATCTCTTGTTGCTATCTTTATCACTCGTCGCTCTCATGATGTCGTAGATGGGTGGGATGTCATCTATTGGATCTCTATCATGTAATGTGCTCTCCATCTGCTTTTGTTCACCTGTTCTGACTTGCGCAATAATGGTTGTCTCCAAAATCTATCGCAATGCTGCAATCCGTGCTTGCACGTCCAAGTGCCTTTCTTCTCGCTTCTTCATTGCTCACTCAAAAGCCTCCTTAGTAACCTTTTTCACTTGATCCACAATCTTTTCCAAGTCATCCTCTCACAGGGCTTGGGTGGCCACTTGCTTGATTTCTTTCCTCTTCTTTCATTGCAATATTAATTTTTTCATATCTTGTTCCTTCTGCTTCTCTCCCCGGTGCAGTGGCGTCTTTTGTGTTCCTCTTGCGCCATATCCTTCCCCTTCTTCTTCTTCTTCTTGTCCTTCTTTATCTAGCTTGTTCTTTTATGGTTGTGGTTCCGATTGCTCTGCCTCTGGTACTAGGGTTTTCCATTTGTCCTCCCAGTCTTCTATGATTTGTCCCACGTCAACCTCTGTTAACTTGTATCCGCACGCTAGCCACTGTTGCTCTGTGTCCTTCTTGGCTTGAATGTACATATGATGTCTTCCGGCTTTGAAGTGTGAAATCCCCTTGTATGCTTTTAGTACCTACAATAATATGTGCGGTGTGTTCTGGATACTCACCCGAATTACTTCCTTGTATACATAGAAAGTAATGTTATTATCTAGCTACCTCTCCTTGTGTGCAGTATGCCATAAGTTTACATATCTCGCTGCTAAACATGGCATCTTTGCAACTCCTAGAAATTGAGTGTTTGTTGGCTCCCTCCAAGCCACTAATGTTATCAGTATTAAAAGCCATGCATAATGAAATTCCATAACTTCCTCTTAAGATTCCCTACAATCTATAAGGAGTCAGTTCAACAAGAACGTTTCCCAACTCATTTGAACTCCTGCGACACACTTCTTAGTTATCCCTATCACACATGATGGTACCTGATCCTTATGGAATTTCCTCAACAACTTGCAAGTCGACACCGACATCGTGAACCGGACTGTATCATCATTGATGCTTGCAACATCCAGACCGTGTGCACCTCTAAATGTGTCGTACTTGTCCTTCATTATTTTTGTCAATGCTTTCTCCTTTGTCTTGTATGTGAATATTCGTGATGGGTCTTCCCCTTTTGTCGGAAATCAGATTATTAGTGCAATCAAATCTGTGTCTATGGACACCGTTCTATCTAACCATATAAATCCTTCATGTACACAACTAAGTAATAACTTAGCACAAATATTTATCTCCATGCTCCTTCCAAAATGCAAAATATCGAAAAGGTTTAGAACACCTATTTTTCCAACCCCGTCACCAATTCTTGTGGCTCTACTATAATTGCTTGTGAATCTGGGGTGAGTCTTACGCTTTTGTACTTGTCTGGAGCCAACTCTTGAAACTTCTTCATATCTGTCAAGTCATGGTCTGCATACCTTAGGCTTCCTACTACATTGAGCATATATTCCTCAACGATCACACCTGGTGGAATTTCTGGCTCGACGAGTTCATACTTTGGCTCTTTCTGTAACTTCACTTGCTTTGTTGTCAGATTTCTTGGTGGTACACGATCCCTTGGATGGTGAACCGGGGTTGACCTTGACATTGGTGTTCCTGGTGTTTCCTTGGTCATAGGTATCGATGACTACCATGTGTGTTGTTTCTTTGGCTGTGACGGAGCTTCTCCTATCTTCAGTGACACCATTTCTCTCTGCAACTACTCGCTTGGCAACTAACTTCTTCAACTATGTTTGTGTTTACTCGGATCTCAACTCTTACTACTCTCTATGAAGACTCAAATGAAAATAACTTTTTTCCATCAACCCTTCAATTGCTTTTATCACTTGTCGCCAGTTGTTTCTATTTTTGTTCTTTGTGCCCAATCCTATTGTCCAATCCAACTGTACTCACATTCAATTCTTTCCATACTTTGCAATAACTTAGGATTATTTTGTGGATCATGATCTAGATCTTTCCAGTCTGTCATAGTCTCATCACCACTTTCCATTTATGGCTACGCGTCTCCACTACTTCACCATTTTGATCGCTCTTTAACGCTTGTCCCATCATGTATGCTTTTTAATGCGTTTCACGCCCTCTGGGCAAATCTTTGTCGCACTTCAGTCCTTTTTCCTACACACTGTTCCTTCCTCTTTCTACATATCTGTGAAATTTTATGGCTTTATCTCCTTATTCATTTAACCTTATGCACCACTTCAACCTTCAAATTATTTTATTGTTTTTCCTCTCTTCTTTTTCTTTCTATAATACATTATAATACAAATACTATGGTACACATATTGCGCGCTCCAACTAGTGCGCGGAAGTGCGGTTGTCCCTATACATATTCATCCAACTCATGTTAACTAGTCCTTCCACAACTTCTCCATTTAGTTTCTCCAATTGAACAACGCTTGCATCTATCATAAACCTGATCACATATGGACCTAAATAATGCATCTGGAACTTTCCCGGGTGTTGCAAAAACTTGTTGTCATAAAGTAAAACCAAGTCTCATGTCTAGAACTTCTTCTATTTAATGTGTCTCTCATGCCATGCTTTCTCGTGCACTTTTTGAACTTGTCGATGGAAACCTATGACAAACCGATCCTCTTCCATCTCTACTAGCTCTGACAATCTCTTCTCCACTGAGCCAAAATCTGTAACTTCTATCATAGCAATAATGCATAGACTCGATACTATGAATTCCATAGGCATAAGAACTTCTTGGCCATACACTAGTCTGAATGGGGTTTGTCCTGTTAACTTCTTACTTGTACTACTATATGCCCATAATACTACTGGGATCCTCAAGTCCCAGTCGTCTTAGTTTACATTACACACCTTCGTTAGTGCATGTTCTAGTATCTTATTGAATGCTTCCACTGTTCCATTTTCCTAGGGATGATACAATGTGCTCTTCTAATGCTGACTATGAAACTCCTCTATCAATGTTGCAATTGGCATATTCAAAAAATTAGTTCCCTGATCACTCATACGAATTTTGGGGCATCCAAATCTTGTCACCACATTTTCAAGCAAAAACCGTGTAGTTGTCTCCACGCTGCAATCTCTGGCTAGTTCCACTTCATCCCATCTAGTCAAATAATCTATCGCAATAATGATGTATTTGGCTCCTGATCTCTTCGTTGGTTGATCAATAGGCCCAACAAATTCCACTACCCATTTATAAAAATCTTGTAATGTCACCTGTTGAACTAACAACATCTCATCTCTACTAGAAGGCTTCCCAATTCTTTGGAAAATATCACAAGTTTTACAAAATTCCTCGTCATCCTTATGAAGGGTAGGCCACCACAATATTGCGCGCAAGATCTTATGAGTTGTTGTTTTTCCTGCGTAGTGTCCTCCTGCAACCCCTTCACGTGCCTCTGACAATATCATATGTCTTTCATGTTCTAATACACATTGTCACAGAATACCATCTGCGCCTAACTTGTACAAATTTCCTATTATAAGTATATAGTATGCAACCTTCACTACTAATTGCTTCTTATCTGCCACTGTAAAATGAGGTGGGGTTTATCCCATGCTCAAGAACTCAACTATGTCTGTAAAATAGCCATCAACCATTTGTATTGTAAATAAGTGCGCATATGATAAGTTGTCATCCAAGTTTTGTGCATCTTCTCTTGATAGTATGCACGATAAGTGATCATGTCCTTAATCAAACTTCCCTGGTTTCACTAATCAGGTGGATTTTAGTGGCCACCCACCTTTTCCAACTGACCCACATACACATTTCATCTTAGCAGTTTCAGTTTTCATTTTCGCAACTTTTTCTCTAGTTTTTCGGGTCCTAAACTTCTGGGGTCATTTTAAGGCCCTAAACAACATTTTTTGGGCCTCCCATAGTCACAATATATATTGAGTTAGAGTGGAACGACATAATGTGTATTCCTTGGATAGACCTTTCCAACGGGCTATTGTGCACCTAAAACAAAGATCGTATGCAAAAGTTACAGCCCGAGAAGTTGATGTACCAACTTACCCCAATGGGGCCCGCATGACTTTTGGAGCTTCATCTCGTAGGGTTAGGTTTTTGGATGTCTAGGATTTTGGCATTAATGTTTGATGTAAAAAGGCTTTTGGAGCCTCATTGTAATCATCTTCTTACGAATGAGCATAGCCATCAGATCTCTTCTCAGAGATAAGCCACCACCATTCTAGTAAGCTTGTTTCAGTCTGCATTTTACAATTTCAACATATTTCCTTATTGAATAGAAGCAAAGTTTTATTGTATCTATGTTATTGTTCATTGTTTCTCTGTGTTAATAATATAGATCTGTATTCATTTCTTTCTTCTCATAAAATCCAAATCATTCACAATTACCTCAAAGTCATATTCCTAAA
The DNA here is from genome assembly GCA_000966675.3 of Picea glauca. Taxonomy (NCBI): domain Eukaryota; kingdom Viridiplantae; phylum Streptophyta; class Pinopsida; order Pinales; family Pinaceae; genus Picea; species Picea glauca. The sequence goes on along the minus strand of JZKD02S0398077.1, from coordinate 3,906 downwards.
ACTATAATACCAATCTGCATATTCTGCCCCCAACATTGGCTTATTGACCAAATATCTTTGCACATAATGGTCTATGTACATCTTAAAGTATGAACCCAATAAGTAATGTATGAACTTCTACAATGCATAAACCATTGCTAATCCTTCACGTTTTGTCGTAGTATAGTTTTGTTTTGCAGTTGACAACTTCTTGCTTGCAAATGGAATGGGATGATCTATATCTTATTTTCCAGGCTGAGCTAACACTACACCTAAAGCTAAATATGACGCATCCACATGAACATGAAACTCCTTCTTCCGATTTGGAAATATAAAAATCGGCACGATAACTATTTTTTTCTTCAAACTATCTAAACCTTCCTGTCAATTCTCATTCCATTGAAACATATTCTCCCTCTTTAGCAATTTTTCCATCGGGGTTGTAATCTGTGCATATCCTTTAATTAACTTCCTGTACTACCATGTATGACCCAATGTCGCTCATAACTGTCGCACTGAAGTAGGCGGTGGTAAGTCAACAATCAAAACAATCTTCACAAGATCTACCAACAATCCTTGTTTACACACTACATGGCCTAGTAAGATAACAAACAATGCATAGAAAATGCACTTTTTCAGATTCAAAGATATCTAAAACTTCCTACACCTATCCAACATCAAGTGCAAAATCTTAATATGATCTTTCAACAAGCTAAATATCGTCCAATTGCCTAAGTATACTTCTAAGAACTTATGGATGAACTCATTCAATGTTGCTACAACCACTCTAAAGAATATTATTGGTGCATTATTTAATCCAAAATGCATTATTGTGTATTGGTAAAACCCCATCCGGTCGCAAATGTAGTATTATATTTATCTTCCTACGCAATCTTGATATGATGATATCCTGAAAATCCATCTATGAATGAATAGGCTTCCTTCCCTCCTACATTCTCTGACACTTCATCTGTAAATGGTGTAGGAAAGGGATCATGTAAGCAAGCATCACTTAATTCTTCATATCTACACAAATTATGATCCCTCCTATCTTTGTATCGTGAACCACCATTGGACTAATCCACTACGATTCAACAACAGGTTCAATGATTCCAGCTTCCAACATCCTATCTATCTCTGCTTTTACCTTCTACTTACACATCGAGTTCAGCCTGTATGGCCTCTGTTTCACTAGCTTAGCATCTGGCTTCAAGGGAATCTTCATCTCTCCTAACTCCCCAATAATCCCTTTCATCTCTGAAAACACAGTCAAAAATAGGTCATGATACTCACACAGTAACTGTCTTTCCAACGGTTTCATCGTTCCAATAATCTCCTATGTTCACAAATTTGGGCATATCTTCTATACCAATGTTTACTTAGAGCGTCTTCAATGGTTTTTCATATACGATCGATTCTAGTTGTATTCCTTCTACTGTGTGCTCTCCTTCAATTTATGGTATTTTCACATTTATGGGATCTTCGTCCCCCTCTTGGTCTTCTTCAACAACATTATAACAACTCAAAACTTCTTCAACTATCACTGAATATCTATGCATGCTACATATAGGTACTAGTTCAATCGAGTCTTCTGCTGAAAAAATATTGTTCTTGATGACCTGCAAAGTTGAGTCAATTAAAGGAGAATCATCTTCAAAACTAAAATTTACCTTAAAATTTTGAGTCAATTCCTCCCAATCTACAGTTTCTTTGCGCACTTCTAGTTCCAAGTACCAATTCTTCAGGATTGTGTCCAAGGTGTGTACAAACAAGTGTGTCCATTCTTTCCTAGGTACTTTACTCCATGTCACAATACACTGTGTAAAATGCTCCATCAGGTTGATTCCATGTCCCGAACTTGACCTGAAATAGTCTTCTACACTGCTTCCAATCTCTTATTCCATCCTTATGTGCAACCCACCATCTTGTCGGGGTCACTTTCAATGCGACGTCTAATGTTAATAATATATGTTGATATGATATTTGCAATTCAAATTCTCTTATAAAAGAAGCTATGTCAGTTAGTTTGTCATACCTTAGAGGATCACATACCTTAATTCCAATACATCACAATGCATGGGTAATCCGAGAACATTTCCTTGTGGACACTTCATGCAATCTCTGCTGCCAATTCTCCAAAGCTTCCTCTGAATCTAACACATATGAACTAATACTTATTAAACTAAGTAAACCATCAATTGTAGGATTCACATAATCGTCCATCTGCGCAATCATATTATACAGGTTGTCAAGCTCTTTTCCCTTTATTGGTTCTACATATCTTCTTCCTTCAGTACGATCCAATGACGCAATAACCTTCAAATCTTCTACTTCAAATATCACCTATCTCTTCTTCAAGTCAATGATAGTTTGGTTTTCAAAGGCCCAATAAAGTCCAAGTAGTGTTGGTTAAGGATTGCTTCCATCTACTATCTCTGTCACTTCGAAATCGGCCAAGCTGTGCACTCCATCGATACTAACACTTACCCCTGTCAACCTTCCAATTGGAAAAATCTTATGCTGGTTTTTTAATCTCAATTGAATGAGTGACCAAATCAACTTTCGCTTACACATCATTTTCGAGGTTTTCTTTGGGATGAAATTCACATCGAAACCCAGATCCAAAATAATAGTGTCCATGTCATAGTTTCCTATCTGCGCATTGAGTTGAAACTCCCTATTCATTCTCTTATTTTGGTGCAACTGGTTAAGTGCTCAGTGTGAGACAAGTATCTATTTCTTTTGGGTGCAATGATCAATAATTTCACACAACATACTCAAAGTAGACTCATCTTTCATTAACTCTAAACAAATTTTCAGAAAACTATTCAAAGTGCTTACCTTGTCAACTTTCCTTTCTGAATTGTCATAGACTGGTGGCATATCCTACACTGACGGTTTGTCATACAGAGGTGGCACGGTCGAAGTTGATGATATCCATTTAGCTCCTATCACTTCCTTCCTTGCTTATGTATACATTTCTTTCTCCTTTCTAGAATCAAACAACAGTTGAGGCTCTATTGCTTTCTTAACCCACTAGTGGATTTTATTTCCTTGATTCGTCGCATCAGCGTTGGTTTTGGCTCCTCCGCGCATAATTACTGCTATCTTGGGTTGTCTGTCGCACTTTTTGACTGCTATCGTCTGTACATTTGCGCTCCTCTTTTCTTGTCATTTCGTGATCAACTATGGACAATCCTACGTGGCATGTTCTAGTTGTTTGCAATACGTGCACATTGTGCAGGGATTCAGGCAATCTCATGCTAAATGTCCATGTTGATTACAATTATAACATATAATAGGTCCTCTTCCTATACTGAATCCTCCTCTTTCGTGGCCTCTGAACCCTCCTCATCCTCCTTGATTATAACCTCTTGGAGTATTATATTACGCAACTCCTCCTTCAGATTTTTCTTCCTAGACTATGTATGTGTCTACAATGCGCTCTCTCATAAAATCAAATGCATGATGATCCTTCTCTTCATGTCCGACAAACTTGAAAAAGTTACAAAACAGGTTTCTCGCAATACCCTAGTACTTCTGCATCAACGACCAAGCAGTAGGGTGATGACCCATCATTTTGAAAATCTCGCACCATACTCCTAGTGGATTCAGAGCTCCTATATTCAAATATTGTTGAAAATGTGGGCATTCATTCTTATGATGACCTTTTGTTTTACATGTGACACACCGGACATCCTCACACTTTTCCTTACCTTTTGCAAGTTTGTGCAACTGAATAGTTAGCGCTGCTAACTAACTGCACTTGAACCATCCCTGCGCCATTTTCTCCTACTGGGGACGCTTCTAACTTCATTGAAATTTCTAAGGCTTCTGACTGTGAGAAAATCTTATGTTGCGTCAAAGGGCAACGTATATGCGATAACAATCCTGCAATAAACCACTCTCTGTGTTGTTCATCTAGGA
>JZKD02S0398065.1:302275-314432 GCA_000966675.3 Picea glauca | reverse complement strand
TTTTGGATCAAGTAGTATCAGAGCAAGTTGACATTTGGATTTGAGTTTTGCATGTTAACTAGGGAAAAGCTACATTGTGGTGAAGGCGAGCTTGTTGAAGAGAATCCATTGATTGTATTGAGAAAGAGAAATTATCAAAGCGAGAAGATGGCATCGAAAGAGGGACTTTCTCAGGATGAGAAAGAGTTTCAAAACAATTTCTTTGCTATGTCGGAGATGATGAAGGTTTTGTATGAGGATTACTTTGAACGAAAGAGACCAATTCTACATGAATATTCAAAGGTAAAAAGTGAAGAAAGAGAGTATCCTCCTCAAATTCCTCCTTCACCTGCATATTCACCTCCTTCTTCTCATTCTTCTTCAAGTTCAAGTTCTAAATCCAATGCAAAGAAACATGCTCATAAACATAAGAATGAAATGACTTTATTAAAACTTGATGTTAAATTTGAATTACCCATGTATGATGGTCAAGTTAATGCAGAGAGAATTGACAATTGGGTCAGACAGATGGAGGTTTATTGCAGTGTGCAACAAATCAAGGATGAGGCAAATCAGATCATGTTGGAATCCCTTAGACTTGCAGGCACATCACTCATCTGGTTGAAAAGAAAGTTGCAAAATGACACACAGTAAGTGGGTAATGTATTTCCATCATGGAAAAGTTTTATTTATGCACTTAGAAAGAAATTATATCCTTTGGGTTATAAATAGAAAGCATTAATTGAATGGAAATCTCTTAAACTAAAAAAAGGAAAAATAGTGCAAGCATACACAGATGGCTTTCGTAAAATGGCATTGATGTTAGATATTACTTTACATACCCAAGAAACTATTATGAAGTATATAGGAGGTTTACCTGCACATATTCAAAATATTGTATTCATGTTTGGACCAAATAATCTTGATGAGGTTTCTGTTCAAGCGACATACATTGAAGCAGGGAAAACAAGTGTTGGTGTATCAGGGGAATCGTCTTCAAGGAAAGAGGACAAAAGGAAGTGGCATGGAAAGAATTCAAATTCAGTGGCAAGAAATGAAGAGAAACCCTCTTGCAAGCATTGCAAGAAAGAGGGGCATGATGAGGACCGTTGTTGGCAATTGTATCTCGAGAAGACACCGAAGTGGTTCAAAGAGAAGAAAGGGAGGAAAATAGTTACAACAACAACATGACCATCAGACTTAGGATTAGATTCAGGTGATGAATCTAAGGTCTCATTAGTTGGTATGACGAGTAAAATTGGTGAAGGATTTGATTGTAGAAGTAGCTTGTTTCACATATGGGTCATCATGAGACACACTAAGGTTGACACATTGATAGATAGTGGATCTCAATCTAACTTAATTTCAGAGGAATTGGTTAAGCAATTGAGATTAAAAACACAGATGCATCATAATCCTTACACATATAAATGGATAAGCAACAATCAGATGTAACATGTGATGTGGTGTCACTAAGTGAATTTGGAATGGTCTTAGGCAGTCCATACTTCTATGATAATTAAGATCATTTAACCAAAGAAGGTCAAGAATATGTGGTTCATGCTCATCATCTAAAAGCAAATAAAACTCTTCAAACAATGGAACAATTAAGAAAGGCGGCTCAAGAAAGAAACACACCTATAATTGTTTCAAATCAAGTAATCGATCTTAAGTAAGAACAGGAGATGATGGTAGAATGGAAAATCAATCACACTTTGCTTCAAGATAAGCTAATGTCGTGCAAATCTTACAAACATATAAGCTCATTTTTAGTCATATTTTGTATACTATCATTAGTAATGTTGTCTATATGGATGATAGTGGATTCAGTAAGATGTGACATGGTACAAATGGCTAACAATATGCTGTCAATTATCGTGATTGTGTTACAGTTGATCTTGATGAGACAGGTGCACAAGACAGATTTCAAAGACAGAGAAAAATCTGGGTGGCCTATCCTGAGCTTGATGACTAGTTAGTAACCTTTTGTGGGACCAAAAGGTCCTTAGTGGGGAGGTGTGATCCATAATTGGATCCAGGAGCTTGATGGCGCTTAGAAAGGACTAAACATCAAAGTTCTCATAATGATTTCAAAACGGACATGTTGGTAGGCCTCATCGATACGAACCCAACGCAACTTGAATGGGTTCAAATGAACATCGTATGCTCTAGATATGGCGATGTGTTCATTTTTCCAAAAGACAAAAAATGATGATTGTACAGTCCGTACAGTGCCACATGGCAGCTAACTGTACAGGTCGAACAACCGTACAACTGACATGGAAGGAACAATTGGTGATGATGTGGCAGGGTCTGTACAACTGACATGGAAGGTTGACTGGGCATACGGATGGATGACATGTTGGGAAGGTACAGGTGGACCAATCTGAAAGTGACACATGTCACCACTGCAAAGGTGACATGTCGCATGCCCGTATGATGACATGTGGCAGACGGTGACTTGGCAAGTATGTTGACAGGGAAGACAGGTGGCAGACACATGGACAAATGAAACATTGACAAGTGGCAGAGCTCTCGGTGTATGGTACAGTGCCACTTGGCCCATACATGGGCTTCCACGTGGAACCCTTAGACTGGTTATTGGTTGAAAATTTTTTGTAGTTCATGAGGTTTGAACTCGAGACCTCTCCACCAGGCAAGGACTTGGCAGGGTTGGGCTATCTAGCCCGCCCTCACAATGTTTCTTAACTGTATGTGGTTTCGAATATATAAATGTTTGCATATAGTGTAAGGCAGGGAAGAATAGGGTTGGGGCTAGGCCTCAACCACCGACAGACACCCACATGACCCTAGGCTCTAATTGTTTGTGCATGCGGTTATAACTTTCCATCCCACGGTTATACCGGTTAGCATATGACTTGAGGTTTCATTGTTGGCATGGTTTTAAAGAGTTATCCCAGTCAGTTGAGCTAGCCCACCGACCAGGGATGTAACCACAGGAAAAAATTATGGGGCTTACTGCATGTTGGGGCACATGGAGTTTCTAGACCACGGCCATATCGCCACTAGATAGAACCGAGAGTCGAGAAGTGAGGGGTCAGTGTGCTTGGATGTTAGCACCTGGCCACATGGATGCGCTTAATATGAACAGGGGATGAGAAATAGGGGGATTCTCCCTATATTATTGTTAAAGTGGGTTATGAACTTTATTATAGTGATTTTTGTTGATTTTATTCAGCATTTTTGGAGATTTTTGGCTAATATTGGGGGATATTGGGCCCTTTCTGAGGCCATATTTTGGGGAGAAGTTGGGAGATGGTTACCAACTCCAGATCTATATAAACCAGGGCTTCCTAGATCCATGGAGGACATTCAGAGAAGTTATGTTGAAGATTTTCCAAGCCAAAGCCATTTTCATGCAGGGAAGCTATTGAGGAGCACACCTTTGCGAGCCATTTCTGGGAGCTCCGGTCATCCGGTTTGAGTGTTGTTTTTTATGTTGGATTCTAGATATCTGGTAGAACAAGACCAGATCAGTTTTGTAAGCTTTTGGCACTACTATGTTGTACTTTTAATGATTCAAACAGAAATAAGAAAGCCTTACACACTGAGACAAAGGCCCGAAGACATAGGCAATATTGTCAAACTTTGTTATGACATTGGTGTTATGGTTTGTTGATGTTTTATGCTTATTTTCATATCTAAATATGCTTAATGGCTGTTATGTTTAATTCATATTTCTTCATCTTTCATCCAACTTCCTAAATGGTTAATAAACACATGCATAATAACTCAACCATTGTTATTTAAAAGATCTTTTCAGATCACCAGTCTACCATCGCTATCTGTTATAAAACGAGGAGATCACAAGGTAGATACAATAAATGCTTCACAAGGGGCACATCCGTCCCATATCATCGCTTTGTGGGAGCCCAATCGTGTTAGTGCAGAAGAAAGATGGGACCTGGTGACTCTGCATTGATTACTGGGCACAGAATAAAATCAAAATCCAAAACCGGTACCCTATTCCCTGAATCGACGACCTCCTTGATTAGCTCATGTGGGCCAAATACTTTAGTAAGAATGTTCTGAAGTCTGGCTACCACCAGCTCCCAATAGGACAAACAGATGTATGGAAGACTACCTTCAAGTCAAAAGAAGATCTTTTTGAATGGTTGGTCATGCCCTTTGGTTTGACAAATGATCCAACAAATTTTATGAGGATGATGAATGATATCCTACGACCTTTCACCAATAATTTTGTAGTGGTTTATCTCTATGATATCCTCATCTAAAACAAGACTTGGTCGGAACACTTGAAGCATATTCAACAGATTCTGGACAACCTGCAACAGCACAAACTATATGAAAACTTACAAAAATACTCCTTCGGCATGGACAAGGTCCATTACTTAGGCTACATCATTGATCAACATGGTGTGCATGTGGATCTAGCAAAGATCTAGGTCATCCGTGACTGGCCAGCCACAACCACACTCACTAAACTTTGAAGCTTCTTGGGCCTAGCCGATTTCTATCGCAGGTTCATGCTGGGATTCTCTCATATCGCATGGGCCCTCAGCGAAGTAACCAGTGGTGGTGGTAAGGAAAAATATATGTGGGGCTTGTCCCAAAAACAAGCCTTTGATGACTTGAACAAGCATTTGTGCTCATCCCTCGTACTTTCATTACCGGACCTACAACATCCCTTTGAGATCGCGACAGATGCTTCAAACTATGATGTGGGTGTCGTTCTCACTCAACACGACCACCCCATGGAATATCATAGTGAGACACTATCAGATGTTGTCCGTAAGTACCCTACTTATGACAAATAAATTTACTCCATTGTGCAAGCCTGCTCCTAGTGGAGACATTACATTCTTGGGAAGGAGACAATCATCCACACTTATCACAAGACAGTACAGTTCATGCAAACCCAAGGCAAATTGCAGAATGACCGCCATCAAAAGTGGTCAACATACTTACAACAATGCCACCTCAACATCAAGTATAAAACAGGAAGCACCAACCGAGTTGTTGACTGCCTCAGGCGACCTCCGGTCGTGACACTCACCATGGTGCTAGACTCTTGTGGTCACGAGACCTTCGGATGGCCCCACCTCTATGAGATAGATCCTGACTTCTCCACCACCTACCAAATGTTGGGTGCCAACTTGGTGGTCGCTAATTTTCATCTTCAGGATAGGTTATTGTTTCGTTTGGTCCATCTCCGTATTCCATCAAGCGAGCGCACGAAGCTGATTTTGGAAGCTCACTACAGTCTGGTGGCAGGACACTTTGGCGTCGAAAATAAAGTGGCAGTGCTGCAGAAACATTTCTACTAGCCGAAACTTCAATAGGATGTCGACAAGTATATCAGGTCTTACACCGCATGTGCTATTTCCAAACCGACCATTAAGAAATAAGGCCTGTACACCCCTCTGCCTACTCCTAATAAGACGTGGGAATCCATCTCAATGGACTACATGTGGTTGTTGATCACTTTTCCAAGATGGCGATTCTAGCCACCTGCAAGAAGAACATCACAACAGAAGCCAATGCCAATGTCTTCCTTGAACGAGTATGGGTACATTTTGGGATCCCAAAAACCATTATCTCAGACCGTGACAGTCGGTTCCTCAGCTCATTCTGGTCGAGCCTCTTGTCACTGCTAGATACCAAGCTCACCAAATCCACTACCTTCCACCCCAAGACAGATGGCCAAACTGAGGTCGTTAATCATATGGTCGTACATATCCTGTGTATGTACAATTCAAAACACCCCCGCACATGGGATGAAAGTCTTCCCAATGTCCATCATAGCTACAACCGAGCCGTGAATAACTCAACTGGCCACAACCCCTTTCAGGTGGGGTTGGGATTCCAACCATTGGGCCCCATGGATGTTGCACTACCCCTGGCAACCACCTCGACCAACTCGTCCCATCCTCCACCAGAAGCTGACAAAGCCACCCGGTTCATTGAGCGGATCCAACACATCCACCAACATGTTCAGGATATTCTACAGAAGTCTAATGCCAAGTACAAACAATGCCATGATCAACATCGGGTGCCACATAAGTTTCAAGTGGGCGACAAATTTTGGTTGCATTTGCAGAAAGAATGCTTCACAGGGCCCCATCGGAAGCTTCGCCCACTCCGTTATGGGTCATACACCATCACTAGGGATGTGGGTGCCAATGATTTTGAGCTCACCATTCCCACCTTCATTGGTCTGCATCCAGCCTTCAACGTGGCTCTCCTTTGACCATATTTCCCACCATTATTGGACACCTCGGAGATAACAGAGCGGTTGACACCAACAGAGCTCAACCTCGACTGCATGCAACAAGAAGACAATGATCAGATTGTGGACATATGGATCAAGGGTACTCGATAGCAAATGATCCATCTTTATCGAGTCGTCAAAGCAGGGCAACTCCTGCACCCAGGCAAGTGGCTCACCCGGGGCCATATTCAGCAGAAATTTTCTCATCTGATGGGGGAACTCAACACAATGGATACCATTGCTTCCTAAGGAGAGAGGATCGATCCAAGTGGATATCGATGGCCACCCACCTTTTCCAACTCAGTCAAAACAATTTTCTGGCAATTTATTATTTTAAGCAGTTTTAACTTCCAGGGCCATTTTGAGGGCCTAAATGAAGATTTTTCGGGATCAAGATTCTCAATGATAGCTAAAGGCATAATACATCCCCCAAAATGAATCTCCTGGACAATACCTTTACAACGAGCTATCGTGCACCTAAAACAGAGATCGTATGCAAAAGTTACGACCTTAGGAAGTTGATGTACTGACTTACCCAAATAGGGCCCACATGAATTTTGGCGCTTCATCTCCTAGGGTTAGGTTTTTGGATGTCTAGGGTTTTTGACATTCCTGTTTATTGTAAAAAGGCCTTCAGAGACTCATTGTAATCATCTTCTTGCGAATGAGCGCATTCGTCACATCTCTTCTCAGAGATAAGCAACCACCATTCCAGGAAGCTTGTTTTTCGCTGCATTTAATAGATTCAACTTATTTCCTTATTGAATAGAAAACCAATTTTACTGTATCTCGGTTATTTTGTGTTAAGCATTTTTTAATAATCTGTGTTCATTTTGTTATGCTCATAAAATTTGGATCAACCATGCATTAAACCAAACACAACAATCCCACAATTGACATAGTGATTTATGTGGAAACCCAATGAGGGAAAAAACCAAGGGCAATGATTATGAGTATTCTTATTATTGAAGGGAGAATTACAATAGCCTTCATAGGCATACAATCATCCTCACACACACTTTACTCTCTACACAACTTGCACACGCTTGAACTCACATTGTACTCTCACCTCTATGGGTTATAACATCTATCACTCAGTTACACAAACTGATCATGAATATATCTCATAGTTACACGAACAATTCATAAATAGATTACATGCATTCACATTAACATAGTTGCATGCATGTGACTGTATGAGTTTTCTTATTTTTCTAACCAATATAAATGAAATAAAAAAATAAAAAAACTCATAGCAATGACATATAGTTCTATGACTGTATTTGTTCGAACTTGAACATTAACTATGTAAAAATCTTTTAATTTAATATTGTTTAACTATTCTACATTTTGACCAATTCTAATTAGAACATTTATACTACGACTCTTTCGTTCATATTTTTCATTCTAAACACTATACAGAAGTACTTCACTGGCGTAAAGAAAGATTGATTTGAACTGTACTCATAATGCTATATTTTTCGATCGAATCGCATCTTTGTAGGGTATGGTTGGACCCCAATGTCAATATTTAATTAATTTGTTGGCAGGCTCTCGAGGCTTCTAGATGGTAGTTTCATCACATAGATAATATGGATAACTTCGCCGTGTTACGAGTCTGCAAACGTTAAAAAACAGCTATTGGGATTGTGCTCGTCCTTAAAGCATGGATTCGGTCTAAGCTTCTAGATGGTAATTTCATCACACACGATGAAAATATATCAAAATACCAATGTATGCATATAGTATCAAAGTATGTAATATTCTGTATATTGTTCTGTTGCATATAAAAGGTGTAAATCTTCGAATCTAAAATTTACTTTAAATCCAACCGTATATACAGAAGCAGATTATAAAATTTATTGATTAGATATTTGGATTGTGGTAAGTTACTTAATGTGTGGATTCGATCTAAGCTTCTAGATGGTAATTTAATCACATAATTTATTCCATGATGGGCTCACTATATTATTTAAAAAGGCAACTTGTACACGTAAAAAGATAAATATTCGGATTGTGCTGTCTCTTTAAAGCAATGTGAGTCCACAATTCGACTTTACGTAGCCAACCTAATGTGGTAAATAAAAGTGGAGGAGAACGCAAAAGGTGTTATGTAGGCCAGCTATGCATAAAGCTCGACAATGCCAAGTGCGTTTAGTACCAAACAAAGCGCTCCGAGGGCTGATTAGATATGACCGACGTCATACGACGTGACATGGGAAGGAAGGACTTTTTGGAAAACCCTTTGTCAACAATTATAATCAGAAATGACTTTCACAACACGTGATAATTATCTCTCTCGCACTGGTAAAATTTGTTATTACTGGTTAAGCTAACTATTAACATAGCTGGCAAATGAGAATGTCCAAGTAATTTGAGGGAGGTTTTATATTATGTTGTTAATGGGGATTATACATATATTACAATTAAAATGATTGTATTTTAACTTCAAGGGAAGTTTTATCTTAATGTTGTTAATTGTGAAGCTGGTTGACTATTTTGATAATGTTGGGCTCATGCCCCCAAGGTGTCTCAACTCGTATAAATGAAGCATTGTAACCTTTTAACTCAACCCTTTATGCACACCTAAACAATGTGCCCACTACCAACCATAAGTAAAGACCTTACATAAAGCTCATAAAGCACCATCTATCTTCCCTTTGTGCGTGTCTCTAAACACATGTTTCTATTTATTATAATTAACTTAATTATTTTTAAAAGACATCCATGTCCTTCATGAAGCTGTTATTTTTCTCAACATTACTTAGTATACTAATTGGTTGTGGATAGGTCATCCACATTATTGGTGAAGCTATGCATTTTACTCAACATTGCTTACTCGAAGTCATTTTTAAACGTTATCTATGTTATTAACAAAGTTGTCATTTTTATTAACATTTAAGTGATAATAATGTGTTTATATGTAATAAAACTCATTGAAGCCACTTTAAGAACCAATGAGAGACAAACCCCTCATACCTAACTTCTTCTCCATGTTCAAAAGGTTAATTGATTTATGTAGTGTATGCAGTAGATATTAGGTTTACGTCTGTAATAAAGGGGGACCCTCCAAGCACAAGACATGTGAATTTTATTACTAAGGTATGCACTTGGGGACCCTCATCTAGTGCCGCCAAAAGCATCGATATATCTCAATGAAGGCGGTGAAGAATTTGACACGTTAGATATTTGAAGGATTGAATTATCTTCATAATCATAACCCTTGCATAATTCATAGAGATCTAAATTGCAACAATATATTCGTGAAAGGTAATATTAGTTTTTGAAGCTCGGGGATCTGGGTTTTGCCACTATCATGGAAAATGATCACGTTGTGCACACTATCATTGGTACATTGAAATTCATGTCTCCATAACTATTTGAAGAGGATGATAATCAACATGTAGATGTTTATTCGTTTGGCATGTGCTTACTAGAGATGGTTACTCTCGAGATTCCTTACAATGAGCATCGTAATGTTGATTAGATTTTTAATAAGGTGAGTTTTGGTATAGGGCATGCATCATTGGCAAAAGATTTTGATTCAAAAATGAGAATATTTATTGAAAAATGTTTGGTGTAGTGTTGGTGAGGCCTTGTGTTGTAGAACTTCTCATGAGCTCTCTTTTTTAGGACTCCAAGTGAGCACCTAGTACATGTACATGCTAGACTCTCCACACTCTATCGAAATGAACGTGTATAACAATATTTTGTTCTTTGATACAATTTTGTGTAGTTTAATGGAAAACAAATCACATAATGTAGTATGTAATTTCCAGAGGTACGTGTTGGAATTATGTACTAAATGTTAACCTGAAGTGTCGAGTATAAACTATATATAAAAATGCATAAATCACACTCTAGGACTCTCGGATTTAAGAATATTACATACATTTCTAGACGATAAAGAAATCAAATATGAATACAAGTGAAATTAGCAACAACACTACTTATATCTATCACTTCAAAATATTGTAAAGTAGTAGTTGTATGTAGACCAAAGCTAAAAGCTAAAATAATTATAAAACACATGAAACTTTAATAAAATATTACTTATGCATAGTCTGAAAACAAAATAGAAATGAAAATGAAGACTCCACTTTTTCAAAAGTTTTAGTAGAAATGAATTGATCTAGATGTTAATAACTATTAACAATGTCATATATGTAAATTGAAGGCTTGAAAACCCTTTTTAAATAAATTAATAAACAAAAATTGTGATATATTAGTCATATCCATTACACTCCAAAGTATAATTGAATTATAACACATTAACTCTTCTAGACTTTTAAGTAAGAATTTGTCAAAGCTATTTAATATCACCTATTTAATTTTAACCTAATAAATAGTAATAATATATATTTATATGATTAGATAACCAAAGTTGTTATACTAAATTTGAACTTTATTTTATTTTTTTTTTTTTATTTTTATTTTTTAGAGAATCGACCTTGAGACCTCATTTTACATAGTTCCTTCCATTTACACGGCACTTGCCAATCGGTCTACACCCCTGCGGGTAAATTTGAACTTTATTTAAAATATGAAATTTACACAATTAGCTTTTGAAAATGATGTATAATTTTCATACCCTTATATGTAGCATGTAAATTATATTATATTTAATAATGATAAGCTTCTTGAGACTTTTATTGATAATCTTTAGGAATGAGCACAATTTCCTATTGATCCAAGTTTAATTTAACCTTTAGGTATGAGTAGAGTTTCACAATGATCCAAGTTTAGTGTAGGGTGGAAGGATGTCCAATTCTAAATTGATCCAAATCTTCAAAATCTTGATCAAATAAGAACTCTAACTTCCCAAATCACTTAATTTTAATATTAAGAAATAATGAGAAAATAATCTATTATAATATTACAATTGAGAGAGATACTAATTACACCTATATTAACTAAAAATTATTCCTATAAAATTTAAAGTGTGGGGTACCACCCAGCCCGCAAGAATGGGAGTAAATCCGAGTGAGAATCCAACATGAGACTTCATTTTACAAATTTCCTTCCATTTACACAGCACTTGCCAATCCGTCTACACCCGTGCGGGCTTAAAGTGTTTAACTTCATCCAACTAAAATTAAGTTTTTAATTTGTTTGACCTTATCCAATTATTTCATTTAATTTTTCTCATATTTAAAGAATGTAAAGTTAAAATAAACTTATGATAATATTTGTAAAATCAATACAAGTGCAAAAGCAAAATTCTTTACTTTTGTTTCAAATTATAAGTAAAATGTATATATTTATATATTTTTTAATGATTTAAAAACTTGAATGTTCCTACATTGTAATATGATCTAGAATATAGAGAAATTTAACCAAAATAATTATTCCATAACTTGTATACATCTTTATAAGTGGGTATTTATTTTGAACAATACCATAGGTAAAATTAAACTTCACTAATTTTTTTTTATGGAATTATACTCTAAATGAGATTCTTAGGATAGTGAGTGAGGATAATGTAAAGAATAATGACAAATAAAATATTATTTATAATTTATTAACTATTATTTTTATACTTATTCTTAAATAATGTTTTTAAAATTCATTCAAGTCAAAATTGTTTTCACTTTAACTTTGTGAAGTTTGGACCTTTCTCATTTTTCCACTCTAAAAATTATTTTTTAATTTTATTTTCTTAATAAATTATTATTAAGAATAGTTATTATATATACCTTCACTTATAAGAATAAAAATAAATAAAAATAAAAAATAAAAACAAAAATAAAAAGTAATGGTTAAGAATACATTATCAACTTAATATATTACTAATTAATATAATAATATAGACTTAATTATAATTATATATAGCTATTTTTTTGTGAAATAATTGATATATTGTTATTATTTTTTTTACCCTAGATTAAGATACATCTATACTGGTTTAATATATTAAAATATTAA
>JZKD02S0398065.1:271163-288768 GCA_000966675.3 Picea glauca | reverse complement strand
TAAATTAGATATACATATAATAAAAAGAAATATATAAAAATTTAAAAAATATTAAATTTACATATAAATCAAAATATTATAAATATAATATTTATAATTATTTTAAATTATCAAAAAATTTACATCTCAATACATATAATTTCTTTCAATACATATAATTTCTTTTAATGCCATCTCCACATTGGAAGTTATTCTATTTCCAACGCTCAACATGCAAGGAAGTAAGATGAGACATTACCTGGGCAATAATAGGGACAGGTGAAGTTTAAGTACCACCACTTTGATTAATTACCAATATTAAGTAACAATACTTTAATTAAATACCAATATTAAGTACCAACACTTTTATTAATTAATAATTGAACGATTATTAAAATATTATAAATAGAATATTTACATTAAATATTGTATTTTAAATTATCAAAAAATTTACATCTCAATACATATAATACATATAATTTAAATCTAAAATTAAAATAAATCTATGTTAATATATAAATATCCTTAAAAAACAATATAATACTAACTCTAATAGACAAACTCAATCAATTTCCTAATAATACTAACTCTAACATTTTCATAGTTTTGTAAATTCTTCTCTTGAATTTTCGATTGGTTTAAATCGATTTGATTTGACATTATACCCCGGGTATGTTGCAATTTTCTTAGGTTATTTTTCAGAGTTAAAAAGCATTTTCTAAAATGAATTATACCATTGGCCATTTACCATGCAGTCTATAATTGCAGTTTGTGGGTGCTGCAGTCTTACGGCTTGGCATTTTGCATGCCAATTCGTCCATCCTCATTTTCCTGTTGCTGTCACCACCTAACATGCACAATTCTGCCAGTTTCTCCATCATCATTTGCCTATTGCTGCCACCACCTAACAAAATCCATAGTAGGTATTCATAGTAGGTAGACAACAATAAATTTACTTTATACAGTGTACTTAATGAAATAGAGCCTGATTCAGAAGGTCACATGTGCTCATGTTCCTTCACTCACGGAGGAAATGATTAGGGAACGTTATCCCCGCTATGGTGAGTTAAATGCAAAAGTATGAGAATCTTGTCCACTTTTCCCCGTACCAGAGAGATGGAAACATAGGCGGAGGAAGCATATACTATAGTTGGCTCTCCTGCATAGAATCACCAGGCTAGAAAGCTGGAGGAGACTCACAGAGGAGGGAGCCAAAGCCGTAGAATTTTTTTTAGATAAAGCAATAGTGTACACATTGTACCTTTGTTCAGATAAAGCAATAGTGTACACATTGTACCTTTGTTCATCACAATATTCTCCATTGGCTTGGATTGAAGCTTCTCAACACTCCTGCTTGCTTTTATCGGGTTTTCTTTTCCAAATTCCTTAATTCCTTATCGGATATCATTTCATTATTTCTTTTATTAGGTTTCTTTTTCCAAATTCTTGAATTCCTTGTCAGATATCATTTCATTATGCACACAACTCATCTAAATTGTTAACAATTTGCCATTACTATCGATAAATTAGAACACTTTTCAGTATTCTTAAGAACGATATATACTAGCAAGAATGTCAACTCCAAATGACTGTAGTTCTACTAATAATTAAAACAGTGCATGGACTAATAATTAAATTTTAAATTAAAAAATACATAAAACATAATTCTTCAAAATATAGATTTTAAAACTTAAATCTATTATTATTATTAAGAAGCTTCTACTTGAGAATTATTATGTATCTGTCATTTTTTCATAAAATGATATTCTATTTATTTTTCTATAAAAATTGTCATACAAATTTATTTACCTTTAAGCAGGTATATGTGTCTTTTTGCCATAAAATGATATTCTGTTTATTTCTCTTTAGAAATTGCCATACAAATATATTTTATTTTTTTACCTTTAAGTAGGTACATAGATGTTATCTACCTACAACATAGTGGCTAGAGGGCCAGACATGTATATTAATTCTATTCCTCGGTGACGAAATTAATTATCAATGAGGAGCAGTTGTTCCCACGCATGATTGTAGTCTATTATCAATGAGAGGCAGTTGTTCCCACGCATGATTGTAGTGTCTCCCCAAACCTCCTCCGAACCTTGGCATGTGTAGTGTATACATGCATGCTAACCATGTAGTGTAGCGACATAAGTCATTTCCATGCTGCATAAGTCATTTCCTCTTACAACATTTCTTTAAACACGTTCTTACCTAAAGCTACAATACTAAAAGTTTCCTCGAGAAAATAAGTGACCGCGATTTGACACCCTTGCATACTATATAATAATCATACATATTTAATGAATTCCTAAAAAAATAAGTGACAACTTACATGGTTGCATATTATGTTATTGACAAATTTCTAAAGTGCGGGGCTTCTCATCACTTTGTAGTGCGGACATTGCCCATTCTATGGTTACGGATGCCGTGTCCATTCCAACGAGAAAATTATTTTGTTATGTGAAAAAACTTTTGAAGGTGTAAAAGTATAAATGTCAAGTTTTCGCATTTATGATTTGATGTATGTGGAGGATTAATCAACGTGAGAATGATTTTACAGTCACCCTCTACCGATCTTTAAATGTTTTACTTCAAATATTTTACATTCTTTTCCTTATGAGAGAGACCAATTTTACAATCACCCTTTAAAATGCACACTCTCGTTGCAATAATATATCTAAAAGTAACACGGATATTGGGATCCAAGGTCATGGCAGGAAACTTAGCAAAGAAGCCTAGAACCTAATCTTGGTCTCTTAGGTCTCTTACTTATTTAGGGGGAATCAGGCCAGGGTGAGCTTTAGTGTTGTATTGGTGATGTATTAGATTATAAGAATGGTAGGACAGGCTGGATGGCATGCCTTCTAGTTTATCTGTAACATCTTGCTCTTGTGCGCACCTGATGTGACTTATTTCTTAAGGACACTTGTGTGCAAGTGATTGGTTCATTATATGATAGTCTTCTTCGCTTATGGATTTTGATGATGAGATTGTGGATTATGATATTATATTATGATTATGTATGGACATATGCTATTGACTGATTTCTCCTGAGTGTGCGGGACTCGGAATTGATTGAGGATGTCAATGGCATCAATGGACCTCCTTGGACTCCGGATCAGGTCACAAAGTGGACTGTATATGGAGTGAATATTTTTGTTATTGCATATGTGACATATGATGGGGTATATTATGATGTTGTTTTTGGATCGCTGAAATGTTTCGTTGATGGATGTAGGCTGACGATTGCTTGTTAATCAGACTCACATTTGGAGTAAAGTGGTCATGCACGACAACTGGGGATATTGAGGGAGAGGTTTGGCAAAATCCCTGCCACAGCCTACAAGCACTCTTGTTGTGGATTGAACTGTAGATTAACGGTTACCTAGTTCGAGAGATCCACGATGTTGTGAGGGCAGACTGAGACAGTTGCTCACGAAGATTCTAAGGGGCACGCAATAAGGTAGGGTCCTTGTTTCTTAGAGGCCCTTAGCCTCCCACAAGGTCGCTTGACGAATTTTTGACTCCAAGGGTTAGACGTCTACCAAAATCAGTCAAAAGGAAAGCTGCACCATTGGAGCAGGTAGTGCATCTTGAAAGGTACATCACATAATTGAAACATGAATAAAGGCAACTGGTACCCTTTGAAACATGAATAAAGGCAAGTGGTACCCTTGGAGCACGTAGTGCGTCTTGAAGGGCATGTCATGACATTTAAACACAGGTGATTCAATAAACCTAGGTGCCTAGAAAATAATATTTTGCCTTGACATGGTCAGCCTTAAATTCATTATGTATGAGTAAAGTTTATTAATTATAATTTCTCCCTTAAAAAAATTTGCTAAGCCTAGTTAAATTTAAAGCCTAGGTATAAGTAGGATATGAGGACTAAAAATTAATTAAACAATTAATAAAGGGGGGATGAAGAAAAGAAAAGGGGGAAAATTTATAATTTAAAGGAGGATTAAATTATCTAAAAATTTAATTGTTTTCTGTGTGCAAAACTTGCTAAATTTGAATTTAGACAAAAAGAGGAAATTAAATGCAAAAGGAATGTGGAACATAGAAAGGAATCTAGTCAAGAGAACTTTCCTAAAATGAACTCTACTAAGCTTTAAGAAGGGTGTCGGTCATTAAAGGAAATTGATGGAATAAAGGGACAACAAGGAGCATTTTTAGGAATGCTTTTAGGTGGGTGAGAGAAATTGACAAATGAATTTAATTATTTAAATTAAATTCTTGTGCAACTAAGGGATCGGGTGACAAGTGTATGGGGGATAATTTTTCATATTTAATTTTTAATAAAACAAATTTAATGTGCTAATGGAAGTGTCACTAAGAAAAACTCTATAAAAGAAATGGCGGAGAAGGGGTATGGATCACGACTGGTAGGCATAAGGTTATGCTGTCGATATTTTTCTTGACTAATTTTTCTTGTGGGAGTTGAGACACCCATCTCGATCAGAGAGTGTTAGCTCGACCTTGCGAGGTGAACTAGGAGGTAGCTTTTCTCCGATTGTGTGCTTGGCCCCTTTGCGGCTCATGGGGATTAGGGGGGAGAAGAGTACCCCTAGCATTGGCTGGGAGGTACCGGTGAGGTCTCAACGATTAGTAAGCAAGGAGCGGGATGGAGAGAAAGCGCGGGACAACAACTTCAGAAGCTTCTACGTCCAGTTACGGTACACATGTCTAAAGGTTTTTGTTGTAATTTAGTTAAATGTTTTTATATGTGGAATTTATGTCTTTATGGAATTGTAATGGTTTTCTGGTATAGTTGGAAAAGATTGCTTGATATGTTTAGATAAAATATTTAAAGGGATTCCCCCTCTCCACTGGATTTTCATCTATTGTCTCCCTCCCATTTCCCATGTTTTGATTTAACTGATGGATCTATACTTGTAATACATTTCTTCTGGCTTGAGGAGAAGACGTGGCTCTGCACCCTCACCCCATATCATTTTTATTTTAATTTACCTTCTCTCCAGTATTTTCGCTCAGCTCTCCTTTCATTTTTTCGTGTCCATATCCTTTCCCTTAAAGTATGATTTTAAATTATACCGTTAACAGAGTTTTGAATGCCATAAAAGGAGTTATGGATTTGATTGGGCTAATTGCAAGAGACAAAATTTCACCGAGTCCAACTCAATTTCCATTATTCCTATTTACTCTAAGATTTCACATACGATTCAACATTAGACCAACATAGAGGGATGGATTAATGATGCATAAGATTGAATGAGAAAGGCACTGGGTGTATTATATAAAAGTGTTCCCGGGAAGATGGCAGATGATCACCTCTAACCTGGAATAACGAGCATTATTACGAAGCCTTCGTGTTGTTTTTAGGCTAAGAATTCATTATTGAAGGATCTTATGTCCAACGTTGTATCAACTGTGCATGTGGCTAGAGAGCTCGCCAAGTGTTGTAGAGTGCTTTCGTACAACTGGAAGCTTATGAAGTAGAGTGACCTGGACGCGCTCGTTATCAAACTAAATTTTCATAAACATGATTTGCATTTTCTCATAAAGAGCGGGCTATTGAAGAATCCAATGATTCCAAGTGGTGTCGTGATGCAGGAGCATCGCCAGCACATCAAGCGAGCCAACGCGGAAGCGGAGGACAGCTGGACAAACCAGCAACAATTTTGAAAACTCTTTGGGATTGTTGCGCAAAGTCTTTAATGAAGCCATTTATGAAAGCGCACTTTGTATATTGTAATGGACCTTGAGCGGATAGCTCTCGTCCTTTGGTAGATGAGGCATTTAAGATAGTTAATGTAAAGTAGATAGAATATTTAATTCTAGATTTGATAGCTTTAGAGTCCAAGAGGGAAAATGAATATAGACACCCTCATTGTATCATTGTAACATATCAAGAGCAGGAGCAAGAAGAGAAGAGCAAGCAAAGAACTATGTAAAGAACATCCATGTACAGATATTGAATTAATAGAAGAAAGCTTTGATTCAAATCTATGGTTATGTGTCTATTCTCTGTGTATTGATGTTATGCTCATGAATATTTGTTTTCTGTCATACATGTTCTTTTATATGTTGTGTATGTGATTTCATGGTTGAATTGAAGTCTGAGAGGGTGAATGAATGAGTTTCAATTGTTTCTCTAAGTGAGCTAGAAGATTCCTGCAAGGAGTGCAGTCGAATTGTCCACAAGGAGTGCGTTGACAAACGGGTTCACTTGGAGATAGCTTTTGTTCTCATTTCCTCGAGAGTGCATATAGGCACAGTGCCGTGCAAGGAGTGCGCAGGCCAAGTGAAGTCTCAGAGTTGTGATTCTGAGCAAACTATTGAAAGACTGCTGCTGCAGGAGTGCGCAGGGTCGAAAGACTTCAACACTTAGACAAGGTTGAAGATTTGCCGGAAGGAGTGCGTGCAAAGTTCTTTCTAAGGATTTGAGAATTTCAATGGAAGCTCAGGAGGAGTAGGCCTTCGAACTTATCGAAGGATAAGTGCAGGGAAGTTTTCGGTTGAACGTTCGAGGGAAGCATCGCATGTTGGCGAGCAGACAACGAGTCTCGTGGAGAGACACTTCTTCCTTTTCGTGGACTTTCACAAGGAAGAACGGACGGATGAAATCATCCGAGGAGATTTCGCGAAGTACCATGGGACATTGGATCTTGCGGAGGCACAAGGAGGTTACGACGGAAGCGCCAAAGGATTCTAAGCTCAAGAGGGCAGAGCATTGATACAAGTCGGCCAGGGTCGTTGTATTATTCGTGAGATTTCCTATCGGGATCTCGTGAGAAAAGTGTCGGAGATTTGGTAACGGGAGTCACGAAGTCACGAGATGCAATAACCCGACAGTGACGTAAGCGTGTGGGACCGCAAGAGTGAGTGGAAGACAGGTGGCGGATATTGGGAGGTCTCGCGAACTCGGGGTTCGCAAGGTGAGGACCCAAGCCTTGGGTACTCCAAGTCACGAAGAAGCGAAGGCGCGAAGTAGCTAAAGTGCGATAAGGTCGTATCGGTGTTTCGGCGTATCGGGTATTGGAAGTTGGAAATCCGAGGGCTTGACATCACGAGTAGTGAAGTTGTGATAGACCGAGGTTGCGATAGAGACAAAGTCCCGATAGACGAAGAGAAAGTTAGCGTTGACTGAGGCATCGGGTCACGGGGATCCGAGGGAATAGTGCTTGACTGTTGGACTTGTGAAGTTGCAAGTGTCGATCCTCCAAAAGGTAGAAGAGAGGATCGTGATGAAGAAAACCTGTGGGGTGCAGATTTCCTGATAGGGAAATAGAAGAACCGTTGAGTTCTTCGGCCGTGAGGGAAAGAAGGTCCTGAGGAGAGCGGTTGTGCTCCGAGGAGTGTGGTTGCCGTCAGAGTGGTATCAGAGCAGGAATATTTCTTTTTTTTTTGTTGTAGAGAAGAGGATTCGTCATGCCTCCCAGAAGAGAAAGATAGTCACTTGATCCAGAAGATAGGGAGGTGAGAAGAAGAGGCAGGCTGACAGAAAATCTAGAAATGGAGAGGCAAATGAGAGATCTTCGAGCGAGACTAGAAGATATGGAGGTAGCGCAGAGATGCACAGCCAGTGATGGAGATCTAAGTGAATCCGAAGGTAAAGTTGAAGCTGAACAACAAGGAGAAGTTGCAGCTGAAGATGCATCAACTGAGCGGTTGATAAAAGTTATTGCCAGGATGGGTGTGAAGGCGAAGATGGACATTCCAGTCTATGAGGGGAATCTGGATGCAGAGGAGCTACTGGATTGGATTAGATCTCTTGACACCTACTTCGATTATGAGGATATCGAAGAGGATAAGAAGGTCAGACATGCTGTCACGCGCTTAAAAGGACATGCAGCATTATGGTGGGACGAGCTACAAGCGGACAGACGTTGCAAAGGAAAGCAAAAGATTAAAAGATGGGATTGAATGATTGCAAATATGAAGGAAAAGTTCATCCCAAGAGATTACCAAATTAATCTGTTCAGGGGGATGCAGAACCTGAGACAGAAACTGATGATAGTGAAAGAATACACTGAGGAATTCTATCGACTGAACATCAGAGCAGTTCATCGGGAGAGCGATGATGAAAAGGTTGCTAGATATCTGAATGGTATGAGATACAACATTAAAGATGAATTAAGCATGGTTACCATCAGGACGGTGGAGGATGCTTATCAGATGGCTCTGAAAGTCGAAGAAAAGATGAGCCGTAAGCAATGTCAGTGAGGCCAAGGCAGAAGCCAGCCCAGAGGCAAAGCAGTTACCCAGGATAAATTCCAGAAGCCCAAGGAGGAATGGAATAAACCTCAGGGTAAAGTTGAAAGAGGTGGGAATTCACAGCGAGGGCCACACATTGAACAGCGAGGGCAGCATAAAGAGCAGAGTGGAGATTACGCTGATGGCAATACTTTTCCTCATACCAGAGGTAGAGGAAGAGGAAGAGGTGGAGTTATCACATGTTTTACATGTGGAAAGAATGGGCATAAGTCATTTGTGTGTCCATAGAATAAGAAGGATAGTGGAGAAGCTCACATCACTGAAGCGCAGAGGCGTGATGTTGAGAATGAAGACACATAAGGTGGAAGGTCGCTGATGATGCGTAAAGTTCTCTTAACGCCTAGGAAGGAGGTGGAGGACTCAGCACAGAGGACCAGACTGTTCAGGACAACTTGCAAAACCAAGGACTGGGTATGCAAGGTTATTGTTGATAGTGGTAGCACAGATAATCTCATTTCAACTGAGATGGTGGAAAAGTTGGAGCTGGAGACAACTGATCACCCGAGTCCATACAAAGTTTCATGGCTACAGAAGGGACATCAGGTGAGTGTCACTAAACAATGTTTAGTTGAATTCAAGATAGGGGGATATAATGATAAAGTACTTTGTGATGTCATTCCCATGGATGTATGTCATCTATTGTTGGGGAGACCATGGAAATATGACAGAAATGTGGTTCATGATGGGAGGATGAACACATATACCTTGGAGAAAGATGGGAGGATACACAGGTTGCTTCCGATAAAGGATATAGAAGTGAAACCGGAAGTAAGAAACACAATACTTCTCATGAGTGGGAAGGAACTTCTTACAGAGATGGAGAAGAAAGAATATCCACAATTCTTTGTGGTCAGAAAGCCGAGGATTGTTCTGACTAGAACAAGAGTGGATGATTTACCAGATGAGATTCAGGAACTACTGGAAGAGTTCACTGACATCATAGTGGACGAATTACCTCATTCGTTGCCACCGATGAGGAGTGTGAGTCATCACATTGATCTCATACCAGGAGCTAGTTTTCCGAATAAAGCCGCGTACAGGTTAACGTCGCAAGAAAATGAGGAGGTCAAGAAGCATGTCCAGGAGTTATTGGACAAAGGATTGGTCAGGGAAAGTTTAAGCCCGTGTACCGTTCCAACGGTATTGAGTCCGAAGAAAGATGGAGGTTGGAGAATGTGCACCGATTCCAGAGCCATTAACAAGATAACCATCAGGTATAGGTTTCCATTGCCGAGAATGGATGATCTGATGGATTGCCTGAGTGGGGAAAATTATTTTTCAAAGATTGATTTGAAGAGCGGATATCATCAGATTCGCATGAGGGAAGGTGATGAATGGAAGACAGCCTTCAAAACCAACGAAGGACTGTATGAATGGCTAGTCATGTCGTTTGGCTTGACGAATGCGCCAAGTACTTTTATGATACTGATGAATGAAGTCCTGAAGGAATTCATCGAGAAATTTGTCGCCGTATATCTGGACGATATACTGATTTTCAACAAGACAAAGGCTGAACATCTGGAGCATTTGGCCATTGTGATGAGGAAGCTACAGCAGGAGAAGTTGTTGATCAATATGAAGAAGTCCTCATTTATGAAGACATAGCTCATTTACTTGGGATTTGTTATTTCAGCGAATGAATTGAGGATGGATCCGGACAAGGTGGAAGTGATTGAGAATTGGCCATCACCGAGAAATGTTTTTGAGGTGAGAAGTTTTCATGGTTTGGCTAGTTTCTACCGAAAGTTCATCAGGTATTTCAGTGGAATTAGCGCAGTGATAATGGACACAGTGAAGAAGCGACATAAGTCTTTCCATTGGACAACAGAGGCTGAGAAGAGATTCAATCTGTTGAAGTGGAAGATAATGGAACAACCAGTTTTGGTGTTGCCGGATTTTATGAAGGCATTTCAGGTGAAATGTGATGCAAGCGGATATGCCATAGGAGCGGTCTTGATTCAGGAGGACAGACCAGTTGCATATTTCAGCGAGAAGCTGGATGAAGTGAAGCTGAAATACTCCACGTATGATAAAGAATTTTATGCTATCATACAAGCATTGAAAAAGTGGAGGCATTACTTAATCCCGAAGGAATTTGTATTGTACAGTGATAATCATGCATTACAGTTTGTGAGTCAACAGGAGAAGTTGAATCAGAAACATGCAAAATGGGTAGAGTATATGCATAATTTCACATTTGTGATTAAGCATATTTCGGGTACTGCTAACAAAGTGGTTGATTCTTTGAGCAGGAAGTGTTTGTTGTTGCAGGAATTCCGAGTCAAAACTTTGGGTTTTGAGAATCTCGGGGACATGTACGCAGGAGATGCAGATTTTGGAGAAGCGTATGAAGCAGCTGAGAATCCAGTTCTTAGAGATAGAAGCCCGTGGGTAGATTATATGCCAGGAGGGATTGTTGTTCAAAGGAAAACAACTGTGTATTCCAAATTTCTCCATGAAGGAGAACCTATTGAAAGAGAAGCACAATGGTGGATTGGCAGGACATTTTGGCCATGAAAAAACATTCGCGAAGCTGAGCGAATTATATTTTTGGCCAGGCATGCGAGCAGGTGTCAAGAGGTTCGTTGACAGGTGCAGAGTTTTCCAGCATTCGAAAGGGAAGAAGTAGAATGCAGGTTTTTATCAGCCATTGCCCATACCAGAGAGGCCATCGGAGGCAATTAGCATGGATTTCATATTGGGATTGCCGAGGACACAAAGAGGTGTTGATTCGATCTTTGTGGTCATGGACAGGTTTTCTAAAATGGCACACTTCATTCCATGTCAGAAGACCAGCGATGCGACACACATCGCAAATTTGTTTTTCAAAGAGATCGTTAGACTTCATGGATTGCC
This sequence comes from Picea glauca, assembly GCA_000966675.3. NCBI lineage: Eukaryota > Viridiplantae > Streptophyta > Pinopsida > Pinales > Pinaceae > Picea > Picea glauca. Next base: position 277,689 of record JZKD02S0398065.1, on the reverse strand, counting down.
GAAAAGCATAGTTTCGGACAGAGACACGAAATTCATAGGGCATTTTTGGAGGACCTTATGGAAGAAACTAGGGACTAACCTGGCATTTAGTTCTGCTTATCATCCACAGATAGAAGGACAAACGGAAGTGGTCAACAGAAGTCTGGGAGACTTGTTGAGGAGCTTGGTGACAGAGCACCATAGTAGTTGGGATAATATATTACCACAAGTAGAGTTTGCATACAACGATTCGATGAATCAGAGCACCGACAAAAGTCCATTTCAGATTGTGTATGGGACACAACCGAGAGGAGTTTCTGAATTGAGTTGCGCTAGTGTAGAAGAATTCGTCGAGGCGATGAAAGAACTTCACAGCAAGGTGAAGCAACGACTGATAGACTCAAATCAGGAGTACAAGCGCAGAGCAGATCAACACAGGAGACAACTTCAGTTTGAATTTGGTGATCTGATTCTGGCACATTTGAGGAAGGAAAGGTTCCCAAGGGGAACATACAATAAGCTGAAAATGAAGAAAATCGGGCCATGCAAGGTCTTGAGAAAGTTTGGAGAGAATGCTTATGAGATTGAGTTGCCGAATGGCATCAGAATATCTTTGATATTCAATATCGCAGATTTATACCCATAAAGGGCTGGAGAAGCAGAGACTGCAATTGAGAAACCAGTGGTCCAGTGGACGAAGCAGATGCCGATTGCAGAGAAACCACAGATGGAGTGCATACTGGACAAGCGAGTGGGAAAGAAGACCAGGAGAAAGGAATACTTCGAGTATCTGATTAAGTGGAAAAATCATCCAGCTGGAAGATGCCAGCTGGGAGAGTGAAGATGTGATACAGAAGCATGGACAGACCGTCCAGGAGCTCATGGATAGGAGCCCATGAATGTTTTCAAGCCGAGGAGTATGATGCAGGAGCATCGCCAACACATCAAACGAGCCAGCGCGGAAGCGGAGGACAACTGGACAAACCAACACCAATTTTGAAAACTCTTTGGGATTGTTGCACAAAGTCTTTAATGAATCCATTTATGAAAGCGCACTTTGTATATTGTAATGGACCTTGAGCGGATAGCTCTCGTCCTTTGGTAGATGAGGCATTTAAGATAGTTAATGTAAAGTAGATAGAATATTTAATTCTAGATTTGATAGCTTTAGAGTCCAAGAGGGAAAATGAATATAGACACCCTCATTGTATCATTGTAACATATTGAGAGTAGGAGCAAGAAGAGAAGAGCAAGCAGAGAACTGTGTAAAGAATGTCCATGTACAGATATTGAATTAATAGAAGAAAGCTTTGATTCAAATCTATGGTTATGTGTCTATTCTCTGTGTATTGATGTTATGCTCATGAATATTTACTTTCTGTCATACATGTGCTTTTATATGCTGTGTATGTGATTTCATGGTTGAATTGAAGTCTGAGAGGGTGAATGAATGAGTTTCAATTGTTTCTCTAAGTGAGCCAGAAGATTCCTGCAAGGAGTGCAGTCGAATTGTCCACAAGGAGTGCGTTGATAGACGGGTTCACTTGGAGATAGCTTTTGTTCTCATTTCCTCAAGAGTGCAGATAGGAACAGTGCCGTGCAAGGAGTGCACAGGCCAAGTGAAGTCTCAGAGTTGCAATTCTGAGCAAACTATTGAAACAATGCTGCTGCAGGAGTGCGCAAGGTCGAAAGACTTCAACACTTAGACAAGGTTGAAGATTTGCCGCAAGGAGTGCGTGCAAATTTCTTTCTAAGGATTTGATAATTTCAAAGGAATCTCAGGAGGAGTAGGCCTTCGAACTTATCGAAGGATAAGTGCAGGGAAGCTGTCGGTTGAACGTTCGAGGGAAGTGTCACAGGTTGGCGAGAAGACAATGAGTCTCGTGGAGAGACACTTCTTCCTTTTCGTGGACTTTCACAAGGAAGAACAGACGGACGAAATCATTCGAGGAGATTTCATGAAGTACTGTGGGTCGTTGGATCTTGCGGAGGTGCAAGGAGGTTACGACGGAAGCATCGAAGGATTCTAAGCTCAGGAGGGAAGAGTGTTGTTACAAGTCGCCCAGGGCCGTTGTATTATTCGTGAGATCACCTATCGGGATCTTGTGAGAAAAGTGTCGGAGATTTGGTAACGGGATTCACAAAGTTGCGAGGTGCGATAACCCGACAGTGACGTAAGCAAGTGGGACCACAAGAGTGAGTGGAAGACAGGTGGCGGAGATCGGGAGGTCTCGCAAACTTGGGGTTCGCAAGGTGAGGACCCAATACTTGGGTACTCCAAGTCACGAAGAAGCGAAGGCACGAAGTAGCTAAAGTGCGATAAGGTCGCATCGGTGTTTCGGCGTATCGGGTATCGGAAGTTGGAAATCCGAGGGCTTGACATTGCGAGTAGTGAAGTTGCGATAGAGCGAGGTTGCGATAGAGACAAAGTCCCGATAGACAAAGAGAAAGTCAGTGTTGACTGAGGCATCGGGTCATGGGGATCGGAGGGAGTAGCGCTTGACTGTTGGACTCGCGAAGTTGCGAGTGTCGATCCTCCGAAAGGTAGAAGAGAGGATCATGACGAAGAAAACCTGTGGGGTGCATATTTCCTGATAGGGAAATAGAAGAACCATTGAGTTCTTCGGCCTTGAGAGAAAGAAGGTCCTGAGGAGAGCGGTCGTGCTCCGAGGAGTGCGGTTGCCGTCATGTCAAGGCCGGGGTTTGGGGCTAGCAAGGATTTCGTGGTTTTGTTTCTTCGGGGTCTCTCTACTAGGATTCATATTAGTAATGAAAAAATCAAAGAACAAACACTCATTTCTCTGGTACATATTCTTCGAATATCACCACTGTGGAAGATGAAAATCTAGATATTGGATTCTTGGTGCATTTGTTGTATTCAATTATCGTTACTATCAGAGAATGTTCGGTTGTTGCAGTGTGATTCTCATGCAATCGGATGCCTGGAGTTTAAGAATAAGCATGTAACCAAATTTAATTGCTTTCGTTAAATTTGCTCGAAAGGTTAAAGTTGAACTAAGCTTTGGTTGAACCCTTTGTAATTTAATTTCACTATACTCTGAAAGGATCTCACGAGGTACCTTAAGAGATTTTGTTTCGACACACTTCAACTTATTCAACTCCACCTTTTCTTAATTCAATTTAAATTAAATTAACTGCCTCTGCATTGATCCCAGTGACAGATGTACAAGCATAGGCGTAGATAGTAGCAAGAGTGGAGGCGAATGCAATGGTTTTTCTACCCATTAATTCAATGGATAACCTTGCAGCCGATGATCTAGATTATGTGTTGGATAACCAAGTAAAAGAAACAACAGAGTCATTACCCCACCTAGATACATATATGGAGCCATAAATGGCATAGGCCATAACATAATCAATAATCAAGCTAACTAGAATGGTATAATAAGATAGGTTTACTCCTATCGTTTAGTTATGGGTTTAATCTCGCCTAGTTCAATACGATAGTTCCCTAGAAGAGTTGTACTTAAGTTATCCATGCACTGTTTTCTGGACAATTTGACTTTGCCCGGAGAGTAAAAGATCTTATGTTGTATATTCCTAAAATTCCAAGAAAAGATTATTTTCTGAACCTGTCAGCTAAACCAATCCTTGTGATTGATCTGGATTGGAATCCTTCCATCAGTGGTAAGGGAGACATATTTGAGCTTAGTTATAATGGTAACTTGGTGCTTTTAATTATGAATTCCACCTCTATGTTGATGAGGTATGCCCATGAATTTTTCTTTTACCTGATTTGATTAAGGTGCATAAAGTGACCATATTCTTACCCTCTAAAATCATAACTGCAAGCTCAACGATTCTCATCCTTCAGACGCAACAAAACTCACCTCTAATGCTTAGCAAAATTAACTTTTTTTAAGCAACGAATTTCGTTGCAAGGCTCAACGTTTTCGTAGAGCCTTTAATGGCCAGCGACCCACCTGGAGTTGCCTACTTGCTTGTTCATTCATCTAGCGGTCAGATGCCTCTGTGTTTTTCCTGCACATTAATGAAGAGTGCCTTTGAGAAAGGAACTAATGCTTTGGTATGTTATTCCACCGGTTAGATTTATTCCATTCCTTATTTTGTTTCCTTTCTGAGTTGAACTTAATTAAAATTGATATAGGATATCCAGAGTTGTTTTACATGCCACCTGTTATGTGGTTACTTCTTGATATTTAATTATTCTTGAAATCCCCTTTTACTGGATGGTATTTCTTTTTTCTCAACCCTTAGGAACTAAAGGGTCTGAATCCCAACTATTAAAGGGTTGTTATTTTCAGTTAAATTGTACCTTGTGACTTATGATTTTTGTATCCACCTTATACCAATTTAATGCTATGTTGTTTTGGACAATCCACCCTTACCACCTATCCTTGTCGGTCCTTTACTTTACAAGAGAATTGTATAACCATAGGTTGTTGATAAATTGGTTCACCATGTACATTAATGATTAGCGTAATGATCAATGTTGTTGTGACATGAATTACAAATAGTTTCACTTGCGCATGGAATTTGCAGTGTCAATAACTGATATTTAATAGATTGACTGTGTGCACTTATTTTAATGGGTAATACCTCTGCGCCCAAGTTTATATTGATGCATGTTAAATTCATGGGTTAGAATTCTTGGCACAATACCTTTTGACAATGACACTCAGTAGAAGTTGGATTTCTTGTGCACATTTCTTAGGTGGTCATGCGTGACTAGTCTAGTGATAGAATTTATGAGCATGCATTATTTTTAAGTGGGCATGTGAATTCTTTGTCATTTTCTTGCACTTCATAATTAAGTGGGCGTGTGAATTCTTTGACACTTTCCTGCACAATGAAAGTAACTAATGATAAATATTGCGCCATTAATGGACGTGTTGTATGTTTCAATTGCATTAACAGTTTCTTGAGTGTCTTGATTTGTGATGTTTAAGTATGAATTAATTTTTAACTAGACGACTGTTGAGCCATGAAGGTGAAGTAGAGGTTAAGTCTTGCATCTTTTAATTAATGTAGACATGATGAGTTATGTGGTTTCTTTTACCTCGTGGGCATTAGTTTTTATGTTGATGGGCTATTATTTTAGAAGTTGATCATGCACACATTAATTACCTTATGATTATGGATTAATGTTGAAAAGTTTGATTCACACACGTACTGAGTTTTTTTTATTTTGGTGACTGGATGGTTTTAAAAGTTAGAATTTTCATGTGCATTGAATAGTTAACATTGTTGGATGATTGTTTAGAATTGATTTCTCATGCCATGATTTAATGTCGATGTGTGATGAAAATGATGATTACCCTTGCACCATGATCAAATGATGAATGGGGATTGATGGATTATTTTCGTTTGCGCCTTAATCTCATGAATTTTACCTTGCGCCCTTAATGGTGTTGTAAATTAATAATGATTACTTGTGCTTTTGGATTTTGTGTTAATGACATTCTTAGACATTAGTCTTCTAGCACGTAATGAAAATTTACTTTACAGATGACCGTAGTTTGTGACTAGTCCTTCTGCCTCGAAAGTAACTGATAAATGATTGCGCCTTCAATTTAGTATGGTATTTTATGTGTGATGTGAATGATTCTCCCGTGCCTTGATTAACTGATGTTTTAATTTCCTAAAAAAACAAAAGGGAAAGAAAAAAAAATCGACTTGTGTACGTCGCTGGTTTTTGTAACAGCGGGGCCGTTACATATGGTATTAGAGAAGGTTCAACCCTGTGACTGTGGATAGCCACACCTTCCACTAAATTAATCTCTTCATTAATACTCAACGCTAATTGAAATATTAACATGTCCATGCGGTAATCATAGTTAGAGGGCATCGCAGAGATTCCTAATGTGGTGCTAGGGAAGGAGGTGCGACACCTCCAGAAGTGCCCAGGCCCTAGGAGTCTAAACCCCATGCAGAAGAACAAGCCCTTGGATAGGGGTCGATTGTTATAAGTGATGTGAATGGTCTGATAAGGTGCTTCTTGAGAAATTTCAAATGCCTTGACTAACCGTCTATAATGAGATAAGGCCAGGGTGCATGTACCCTTTAGGATCCACAACGCATCCCAGCATGTACTAGTCGCATTCATGGAAAACTCTAGAAGATTAAGTTCCCAAGTTCATGAGTGCCATGAAAGGATCAACTATCTAAGAATGGCTACAGATCAAGGCGACATGCTTCGCACTTCATGGTTACGACCTCCAGCATGAAGGTCCACATAGACAATCTTCAAGTAAAGGGGAGCACTCTTCTATGGAGGAATACGACCCTACCTCAACGAAACCTCGATGACTAGATCCCCATTAGGGACTCTCTATAGGGGACCACGACATCAACAACAACAACTGTTAGGCCTGCTCAACAGAACAAAGCAGGGTTTCAGGCTGGTGGGCTAGCAGCTACTACTTTAGGAAACAAGAGTATTGGACCAAAGATCGAGTGTTGGACTTGTCGATAGGCACATCACCAGTGCGAATTTCTAGATGAGGGAGCCTAAATGATCAGATCAACAGGACCTACTACATATGGAGATTTGGGAAAGGCCCAC
>JZKD02S0398065.1:250474-271113 GCA_000966675.3 Picea glauca | reverse complement strand
AAGTGCTAGTGCAAAAGACTTTATAGAAGAAATGAAGGAGCTTCATAGCCGAGTCAAGGAGAGATTGCAGAGTTCAAGCCAAGAATATAAGTGTAGAGCAGATCAACACAGGCGATTTCAGGCTGGTGGGCTAGAAGCTACTGCTTTAGGAAACAAGAGTATTGGACCAAAGATAGAGTGTAGGACTTGTCGATAGGCACATCACCAGTGCGAATGTCCAGATGAGGGAGCCTAAATGATCAGATCAACCGGACCTACTACATATGGAGATTTGGGAAAGGCCCACAAGATTCACTCCATAGTGAATAACCGCCAGTTCGAGCACCAGTCCACTATGATCAAGACGTCAAGCACAATCACCAATCAAACTTAGGTTGGGATAGAATGAGTACTACATAAGAGCTTGTGAAAGGATGCAAGTTATATACATTCTTAGTGCTAAATGTAAAAGGCATAGTGAAAGGATTAGGAAACCTTCTGGTAGTACAAGAATTTGCAAACGTATTCCTAGAGGAGTTACAAGGGTTTTATCCTAGGAGGGAATTGGAAATTACCATCGACCTAAAACCGAGAACTGAACTAATGGAAAGAAAACCTTATTGGATGTCGACCCTTGAGTTACAAGAGTTGAAAATGCAACTGAGGGAGTTGTTGAACCTAGGAATTATACGTCTAAGTATGTAACCTCGGGGTGCACCTGTTATTTTCATACAGAAGAAGGATGGGTCATGGGGACTCTGCATTGACTACCATCAATTGAACAAGGTAACGATCAAGAACCAATATCTATTGCCAAGAATAGATGATTTGTTGATCACATGAAAGAAGCGACGATATTTTCGATGATCGACTGCATATCAAGGTATCACTAATTATGAATCAAGTATGAATGCTTTCCTAAGACCGCATTTGAGATAAGGCTGAGACATTACAAGTTTACCATTTTACCTTGGGACTGACAAACACCCCAGGGGTATTCATGAGTAGGATGAATGGAGTATCCTTGGAAAATCCATGGAAAAGTTTGTTCAAATATTCATTAACGATAATTTGATATATCTCATATGACAGAAGAACTTGACGAACTTTGCGATTGGTACTACGTTGTTTTTGGAGAAAACAATTATGTGGGAAATTGTCAAAATGCTCTTTTATCAATTGAGGATTCATCAATTGGGGAATATTATCTCTGGAAAAAGGTATCACTATGGATCCAACAAAGGTAGAGGGTATTAGGGAATGTCCTATGCCGACAAGCATACCAGAAGTAAGTAGTTCCATGGGTTTAGTTGGATATTGTCGACAATTCGTCGATGATTTTTGAAGATAGCAAATATGACCATGAAATCCAGAAGAAAAATAAGAAGTTGTGTGAACTGAGAATGCGCGTGAGCATTTCGAAGGGTCAAAGAGAGGTTGACGACAATGCCAATAGTAAAATCCCTGACAGGGATGGGGACTTCTTTGTATGCACTGACATATACAAGGAAGGCTTAGGCAGAGTCTTAATGCAAGTCGGTCGAGTGATCGCCTACATCTCAAGGAAGCTAAGAAAGAATGAGGAGAACTATGTGGCGCATGATTTGGAGTTGTTATCCATAATGTATTCCCTAAGAGTGTGGAGACACTACATGATTGAACGAAAATTCAAACAAAAAATGGACCATTGTGGTTTACATCACATTTGTATGGAAAGTGACTTGGATGCAGGACAAAGGTGTTGGTCGGAACTGCTTAGCAAGTACGATTTTGATATTACCTACATAAAAGGGACCACAAACAGAGTGGAAAATTCATTGAGTCAGAGACGATGCATATTCTCGGTGGTACCTCTTCAGACAAATCTACGTAAAATGATTCTAACTGTACGACGCGACGATGACTAGTATAAAGAGGTTAAGGAATTTACCGGACAAAACACCTTGTTGATACCAAAATTTGAGGGACTTACTATGGACAACGATATATCATTGAGATATAATCACCATATTTACTTACCGCCCAAAGACAAATTTATAATTTTGATATTATATGAATCTCATAGAGCATTGTACATCACTTATCCAAGAGTCATGAAGCTGAGGACAAACCTTAATCCCTTATTCTTCTGGAAGGGATAAAGTCGAACATCGTCAATTGTGTAGCAATATGTCTAGAAGGTCTGTAGGTGAAGTCTGATCATAGACATTCCAAAGGATTCCGACTGCCCCACGCTATTCCAAAATCGAAATGGGAGGTAATTTCGATGTAATTCATTAGGGAAATTATCGTTGACGGCAAGGAGGCAAGACTATATTTTCATGATATTTGACACTCTGACGAAGAGTGCACACTTTTTTCCCTGTGCGTAAGATGCATCAGGTTCCAAGTATAGCTAGAGTTTATATCAATGAGATTTTGAAACTGCCAGACATACCAAAATAATCATTTCTGATAAGGGAATCAGTGTTGGAAAGATGATTTTGGACGAGTTCCCAAGAGGCCTTGGGAACACCACCAAACCTTAGTACAACCTGTCCCTAAGATAGGAAGGCTGACCAAAGGAGCAAACCAAATTTGGAAGGATGTGTTTTCGATGTGTGTGTGCTAGACCAATGGGAACATTGGGAATAGTTCTTGTCACTGGTCGAGTTTGCATGCAACAACAACCATCAAGGTGTAGCTAATATGGCACTATTGATTTTATCTATGGGAGATCGTATCAGATGCCTATTAGTTGGGATTGGCTTGAGGATAGAGTCCTGGTAGGAACATAAGCGATCCAAGAAATGGTATAAGCATAGGATCGACAGAAGGGTTGTTGATGCGCATTGCATCAACCATAATGATTAAGTATCCCTATCGGCTAGTCATGCCTCATTCTTTGAGGCGTTGCATGGTGTTTTTATTGTACCTTTTTTGACTATACGCTAGTGATCCTACACATGTGATTGACTTGAGTTCTTGGCGAATGTTGGGCGAGAGTGTGCTCAAGACAGAGCCAATCCGCTTTCTGGAAAATCAAATTTGATAGACACGACATTGAACTGTCGATCAGTTCAAGGTTCGGTGTGTCAATTATAGTCCTCACTCGAATACCTAGGAGGAATCATATGATATGCGTCAGCAGTTTCCACTTTTGTTTGATAGCTAGACATTTAGATATTGTGAGGACCTTTATATTTTTGCACTTGTATACTATGAAACTTCGAGACAAAGTTTAAAACAAGAGGGGGTCTGTGTAAAATCCCACTCTTGCACACACTTGATGTGACTTATTCCTTAAGGACACTTGAGTGCAAGTGACCGATTCATTATATGATAGTTTGCTTCGCTTATGGATTATGATGATGAGATTGTGGATTATGATGTTATATTATGATTATGTGTAGATATATGCTATTGATTGGTTTCTTCTGATTGTGTATGACTCGGGACTGATTGAGGATGTTGATGGCATCGATGGACCTCCTTAGACTCCATATCGAGTCAAGGAGTGGACTATATATGGACTGAGTATTTTTGTTATTGCATATGTGACATATGACGGGGTATATTATGAAGTTGTTTTTGGATCGCTGACATGTTTTGTTGATGCATGCAGGCTGATGATTGTTTGGTAATAAGACTCACAATTGGAGCGAAGGGGTCATGCATGACAACTAGGGATATTGAGGGAGAGGTGTGGCAAAAACCCTGCCACATCATACTATCACTCCCACCATTACTTGAACTGTAGGTTAACGATTACCTAGTTCGAGAGATCTACGATGGTGTGAGGGAAGACTGAGACAGTCTCTCACGAAGATTCTAAGGGGCACACAATAAGGGAGGATCCTTATTCCTTAGAGGCCCTTAGCGTCCCACAAGTTCACCTGATGAATTATTGACTCCAAGGGTTAGACATCTACCAAAATCATTCAAAAGGTGAGTGGCACCCTTGGAGCACATAGTGCATATTGAAGGGAACATCACATAATTGAAGCATGAATAAAGGCCAGTGGAACCCTTGGAGCACGTAGTGCATCTTGAAGGGCATGTTGTGATTTTTAAGAACATGTGAGTCAATGAACCTAGTTACCTGGAAAACAATATTTTACCTTGACATGGTCAACCCTAAATTCATTATGTATGAGTAAAGTTTATTAATTATAATTCCTCCCTTAATTTTTTTTTCTAAGCCTAGGTCTAAGTAGGATATGAGGACTAAAAATTAATTAAAAAATTAATAAAGGGGGGATGAAGAAAAGAAAATCGAGAAAATTTATAATTTAAAGGAGGATTAAATTATCTAAAAATTTAATTGTTGTGTATGTGCAAAACTTGGTAAATTCAAACTTAGATAAAAGGAGGAAATTCAATGAAAAAGGAATGTGGAACATAGAAAGGAATCTAATCAAGAGAACTTTCCTAAAATGAACTCATCTAAGATTGAAGAAGGGTGTCAGTCATTAAAGGAAATTGAGGGAATAAAGGGACAACAAGGAGCAGTTTTAGGAATTCTTTTAGGTGGGTGAGGGAAATTGGCAAATCAATTTAATTAATTAAATGAAATTCTGGTGTGACTAAGGGATCGGGTGACAAGTGTACGGAGGATAATTTTTCCTATTTAATTTTTAATAAAACTAATTTAATGTGCTAATGGAAGTGTCACTAGGAAGAACTCTATAAAAGAAATGGCGGAGAGGGGGTATGGATCACGACTGGTAGACGTAACGTTATGCTGCCGATATTTTTCTTGACTGATTTTTGTTGTGGGAGTTGGGACACCGAGCTCGATCAATGAGTGGTATCTTGACCTTGTGAGGTGATTTGGGAGCTAGCGTTTCTCTGGTTGTGTGCTTGGTCCCTTTGCGGCTTGGGGGGATTAGGGGAAGAATATTACCGCTAGTGTTGGGTGGGAGGTACCAGTGAGGTCTTAGTGATTAGCAAGAAAGGAGCGGGATGGAGCGCAAGCATGGGAAAACAACTTCGGAAGCTTTGCCTTGCGGTTATGGTACACATGTCTAAATTTTTTTGTTTTAATTTAGTTAAATGTTTTTATATGTGGAATTCATATGTTTATGGAATTGTAATGGATCTCTGGTATAGTTGGGAAAGCTTGCTTGATATGTTTAGATAAAAGATTTAAAGGAATTTCCTCTCCACTGGGTTTTCATCCATTGTCTCCCTCCCATTTCCCTTATTTTAATTTAAGTTTAAGTGATCGATCTATGGTTGTAATACCTTTCTTCTTCGTTATGGGTTTAAGATAGTAGAATCAATAGTCAAGCTAACTAGAATGGTATAATAAGATAGGTTTAAGATAGCCTATCATTTAGTTATGGGTTTAATCTCTCCTGAATCAGTACGATAGTGCCCTGGAAGAGTCGTACTTAAGTTATCGACAAATTGTTTGCTGGTCGATTTTAATTTCCCCGAAGAGTAGAAGATTTGACGTTTTATATTCCTCAAAGCCCAAGAAAATATGCTTTTCTGAACCTGTCAGCTAAACCAATCCTTATGACTGATCTGGATTGAAATTCTTCCATCAGTGGTAAGGGAGACATATTTGAGCTTATATATAATGGTAACCTGGTGTTTTTAATTATGGATTCCTCCTCTGCATTGGCGAGGCATGCCCATGCATTTTTATTTTACCTCGTTTGATCTAGGTGCAGAAAGTGACTAGATTCTTACCCTCTGAAATCATAATTTTGAACTCAGTGATTCTTGTCCTTCAGACGATGCAAAACTCGCCTCTAACGCTCAGGGAATTTAACTTTTTTCAAGCATTGAATTTGGTTGCAAGGCTCAACGTTTTCGTAGAGCCTTTAATAGTCAGTGACCCACCTGGAGTTGCTTACTTTCTTTTTCATTCATCTAGCGGTCAGATGCCTTTGAGTTTTTCTTGTGCATTAATGAAGAGTGCCTTTGAGAAAGGAACTAATGCTTCCCTATGTTATTCCAGCGTTAGGTTTATGCCCTTCCTTATTGTGTTTCCTTTATGAGTTGAAATTAATTAAAATAGAGATAGGATATCCAAAGTTCTTTTACATGCCACGTGTTATGCGATTACTTTTTGATATTTAATTATGCTTGAAATCCTCTTTTACTGGAAGTTATTTCTTTTTTCTCAACCCTTAGGAACTAAAGGATTGAATCCTAACTATTAAAGGGTAGTTATTTTCATTTAAATTGTACCGTGTTACTTATGGTTTTTGTATCCACCTTCTACCAATTTAATGCTATGTGGTTTTGGAAAATCCACCCTTACCACCTATCCTTGTCGGTCCTTTACTTTACAGGAGAATTGTATAACCATAGGTTGTTGATAAATTGGTTCACCGTGTACATTAATCATTAGCATAATGATCAATGTTATTGTGCCACGAATTACGGATAGTTGCACTTGCGCATGGAATTTGTAGTTTCGATGATTGATATTTAATAGATTGACTGTGCGCACTTAGTTTAATGTGTAATACCTCTGCGCCTGAGCTTATATTGATGCATGTTGAATTCATGGATTATAATTCTTGGCACAATACCTTTTTACGATGAGAGTGAGTAGAAGATGAATTTCTCGTGTGCATTTCTTAGGTGGTGATGCATGGCTAGTCTAGTGATAGAATTTATGAGCACACATTATTTTTAAGTGAGTGTGTGAATGATTCCTCATTTCCTTGCACCTCGGAATTAAGGATAATTGTGGTTGATTTTATGCGATTGAATTCCCTGTGCAATGAAAGTAACTGATGAAAAATCTTGCGCCATTAATGGAGGTGTTGTATGTTTTAATTGTATTAAACGTTTCTTGCGTGTCTTGATTTGTGGTGTTGAGGTATGAATTAATTGTTAACTAGATGATTGTTGAGCCATGAAGGTGAAGTAGAGGTTAAGTCTTGCATCTTTGAATTAATGCTGACATGATGAGTTATGTGGTTTCTTTTACCTCACGCACATCAGTTTTTATGTTGATGGGTTATTTTTTTAGAAGTTGATCATGCGTGCATTAATTACTTTATGATGATGGATTAATGTTCAAAAGTTTGATCGATGCACACATTGAGTTTTTTTATGTTGGCGACTAGATGGTTTTAAAAGTTAGAGTTTTCAAGCGCATTGAAAAGTTAACATTGTCGGATGATTGTTTAGATTGATTTCTCATGCCATGATTTAATTTTGATGTGTGATGAAAATGATGATTACTCTTGCGCCATGATCAAATGATGAATGGGGATTGATCGATTATTTTTGTGTGTGCCTTAATATCATAAATTTTACCTTGCGCCCTTAATGGTTTTGTAAATTAATAATGATTACTTGCGCTTCTGTATTTTGTGTTAATGACATTCTTAGACATTATTCTTCTAGTGTGTAATGGAAATTTACTTTACGGATGACCATCGTTTGTGACTAGTCCTTGTGCCTCGAAAGTAACTGATAAATTCTTGTGCCTTCAATTTAGTATGGTCTTTTATGTGTTATGTGAAGGATTCCCCTGTGCCTTGATTAACTGATGTTTGAATTTCCTAACAAAGAAAAAAGGGAAAGAAAAAAAAATCGGCTTGTGTATGTCATTGGTTGTCGTAACAGTGGGGTTGTTACACTTTCTTATTTTCGTTTGGGGCCTTAACTATTAAGAAATCGACCTTGAAGTGAACATATATCCTTTTCCAAGTTAGGGTTCAGATCATGCCTTTGTCCAATGAGGCTAATGAGAGAGCCATTTGGGTCGGTGTTTTCTATGGTTTGGTTCCTTGTAAGGAAATCAATTCCTAGGTTGTCCGGTTCACCCCAGATAGTGTTTTGGGTCTTGCTAGGGGGTTTGAGACCCGTTATTTATTGGAAATACGATCTCTTTTTATGATATCATGTTTGTCGATACACTTTATTACAAACGATAGAAAATTCATGTTATACAATGTATACCCTGTTCAACAAGGTGAGAAACACTGCAAAGCTCACCCTTCATGAAATGATTTGAACCATTTGTTACAAAGGGTGAAAAGGCATTGGGATTTATGGGGTTAACATCGATCTTAGCAGGTTTGCAGGAGGCCAATGAATAGTGATAGATATTTTCATCGGCCTATCACACTTTGTTTAGAATCAAGTACTTTCTGTGATGGTTAGTTTCTTATTCTGGGAAACAATCTTAGTAGAACATGCATGAGAGAAATTTCCAAATGAATGTCATGAATCCATTTCTCAAACCAGTACAATTGACAATGGAAAATAGAGTATAATCTGTATCACTATCTCAAATAAATTCTATTTCACTACATATTAAATTAACAAGCTACTGTAATAAATTACCTATGGTGCAAAGTATTTTTTTTTGTTTCACCACGTTTTCCTTTTAAGGTTTACTTGCAACACTTTTTTCTAAATTTTATTTCACTACATATTAAATCAACGAAGTTGCTGTAATAAATTACCTACGGTGCAAAGTCTTTTTTTTGTTTTGTTTCAACACCTTTGTCTTTTTAGGTTTACTTGCAGTGCAAAAGCTGTCACCATGTCTTTCAACTCACCTCTCCCTTTAACACTACGAGCAACAAAAGGTTGAATACCCAAATATGTCATCCCTTAAATATATTATTAGCAACTCAACGCGTCAGTGATTGTGACTAAAATCTGGCATAAATTCAAACCTTGGATCTATTGCACATTGAGAGGATCAGAGAAAGAACCTCAAAATACATTGCATAAAATATCACACGCTAAATTAAATATTAAGATCCATTAGTTCTAATTGAGTTCAAATGCTCAACCTTATATATGTGTGAAATTTTTACCCGATGGATGAAGTGCTTGTAACAGAGGAGCTACGATGATGAGCAGAAGAAAAAACACAAGAAGAGACTTTTATAGGATAAAGTAAAAAATCCATCTCTAAGGCTAAGTCTGTGATTGAAATTTGTTCTAATGTGGATCTATTAAATTTATTATGTTTGTGTGGGATAATGATACATATTGAAAAATGGATTTATTATGTCTGTGTTGGATAATGGTACATATTCAAGAACCTAGAAAAGATAATATCTTTATATATAACATTATTAACATCATTATATGTTATATATAACATATTGAAGAACCTAGCAAAGCTAATCTCTTTATATCACATTGATATTGTATTTATATATAACATTATTCAACATTTTAAGAAAAGTTGATATTTTCTTTGGTTAATTTCACTAAGGTATAATCTATTATACTGTTTGAACTATCTTATACATAATTGGTAGCTTTAAATATCTCATATGTTGAATTGTGCTGAAAAAATTGAGTTTAATTTGGTAAATTTGGTAATACTTGAAACCATTATGTCACCATATGTAGAATTGTGCTTATAAACATGAGTTTAATTTGGTAATACTTGAAATCATTAGGTCATTTAAAATTTGTACAACAAAAATCATTGAAGTCTCTTTAATAGCACTATTGTTCTATCACTTATCGCTTAAACCGTTGCCAACTTATGGGCTAGGGTGTCAAATAGTGGTGAGGATATGTATTGTTTAACATATGCTTAAATACATGCATTTTCTACCTACACAACTAATGCATGCAGTAAGAGGGTATGCTCTCCCACGAGCGTCACTCACTAGCAACCTGTAGCTCAGAAAGGTGTATTTCTAATTTAGTATATTGTTTTTTTTTTAACTATTTGAATCCATAATTGGTAGGTTTGATTTGGGCTAGGCTTGAAATTAAGCTTACTAGATGTCACTATAACCCAAGAATATATCTAACAACTCACAAGCCATATATACCAATAACTTATGACTTAGCAAGAACCAAGTAACCTTCTCACAATGAACCAAAACCTATACCTCTTGGCTTAACATATTGTTAATCACCTCTAATCTAACATATTGTTAATTGATTAGTTACTTACATCATCTAAGGACTGATTATTGTTAATTGATTAGTTACTTACATCATTTAAAGAATGATTTTATTAACTGGATCTCTTGTGAAATTATTAAAAGGTTGTTGACTAGTTTTCAACTCGTGAATAAGGATTTAGTGTTGGGACTTACCTTTTAGCGAGAATTTTGTTCTTGTTTAAGGACACACCATTATATCAAGCAACTAGGAACTTGCATCGATCTCTATTTCTAGACAATACTATTATATCCAATGAAGCCATAATATCAATGCTACCTTCGCCAACACTTCTCCACATTGAGACTCTGTAATCATTCTCATGATTTTCTACTACGCCTCCATGTCTTTCCTCTTCAGATGATATTGAATCACCGTATTCCCAAGTAGTCTAGGAGCTCACTCTCGCCCTCACATAAGTAGTGTGCCAACAAAGTCGAGCTTCCACTCATGTCTTTTAGCTAGTCCTGCATATTTCCATGCCTAAATATAGCGGCCAAATGCAGGAAGACATTTAGAACGTGTGGATATGTAGTCCTAATGAATATTTCAAAATTTTCTAGGATATAACTGATTCTCACTGTTTGGAACTCACAAAAATCTGGTGAGACGATCCAGACCTAATGTTGTTGCAGTCTCCCTATGAACTTGATCATGCACACATTACCAATTCCACTTATGAGTGAATTAACACATGGGATTCCTTTGGCATTTTACTCTCCCCGGTATGAGCACAAATTGATTTGCGATCATGCACACATTACCAATTCCACTTATGAGTGCATTAACACATGGGATGCCTTTGGCATTTTTACTCTCCAGAGTACGGGCAGGAATTATTTTGCCAATGGTCGCAGCTTTAACAATATCCAAAGCTTAATCAACCTCCATGAAAATGGGTACATCAGTCTTAACAAAACTCCATATCCGTTAGAGTTGCAAATGTGGAAAACGCAATTTTCATATGATAATTAACAGTCACACATACAAGAAACACAGGGATTTCACCTAGTTCATCCAAATGTTGGGCTATGTCCACCAAGCATATGCATCGGTTGTCTTATTATTCAGATCAAGGAGATTACAATAGACTTGCAAGTTCTCACTCTGTCTTTCTCATTCAATCATTTGTCTCTACGGGCTTACATGAATTTATACATTCACACAAGAAACCGATTATTAAATGCAATCCCTATCCATATTCTAACTTGGTCTATTTGGTCGCAACCAATGCAGAATAATAGGATCCAAATCATCTTTGGAGGAATTCGTTGTCACCAAACCCCAACAATCTCCACCTTGAAAACAATTAACCTGATACCTTGCTCCTTCCTTTTGTTCATCACCTTTTCTGCAAGCCAAGAGAAGCCAAGCACCACTGCAGCTTATCTAATAAAACCGGTTTCATGATCTCACCTATGTGACTTGCATGAGTTTGGATTTCTTGAGGGGTCACTCCACCTCTAACATTTCTTCCACAATTGTGTTGTGAGACATATTTAGTGATAGATCTCCTCCTATCCAAAACACCTATATTACAATATACATTACAATTATCACAGACCAACTCAGTGTAACCATTATAGGTGACATTTGTGCTTCTCAAACGATGAAGCACCCATTTCACTACAATACATGAATTTGTCATGTATCTAACAACATCATTAGCATGTGAAACATGTGGTATTAACCATTTCATCACATACAATAGACCTCCTACTAAACTTACACGAGACATAACCTTTTCTTCTTTATAGACAGACCCTATGCTTGAAGAAAACTTATAATGGAAAGTAAGAGGGATAAAAAATGGTTTTACAATGTTCATACTAAACTCCAACCACAAATTACCATTACCATCTCTGTGTACTTCCATGCCCATAATTTGTTTTTCTTATTCTTGATCCCTCATATGAATTGTCTTGTCCATCTGACTCATTTTCTTACTGATTTTATCCATGCTTCGACTTGCATCGAGCATATCATCAACAAATAACATCAAGACTGTGAATGTACTATAAACTGTATAGTCATTCCTACCCTTTGAAAAATTCTGACTCACTATTAAGGATTCAAACCTCTTGTATATTTTCCTAGGTACCAATAGGCCATACAATGAATTATCTAACATGCAAACAAATTTACCGTTGTGATATTGAATCAACCCTTTTGGTTTTTCCATACATACTATATCTCTGTCAATGATGACCTTGTGAGAAGTAGGATCCCACACACAACATCCCTTTATACAACCATCATAACTTGCAGAGATATAAAACAAGCAGGAATTTAGAAACAAAGATTTCAAGTCTGGAAATGATTTTCTTCTTACCAATACCTACAATTCTTTCTTTCTCTTATGACCTTCATTCTTCTTCCATAAACAATAAGATACATATGTCACTTCAGGTGCCACTTCAGTACTCCCTTCCATCTTATAAAGGTTATCAACCTTCGTTGCCTTCATCACTACTAAACTACCTTTCAACAATGTGAGTTCTCCACCTTGACCTGTATACTTATATCCACAAGAATCCAACACTCCCAATGAAATCAAATTTGATTTAATCTTAGGTACATATATAACATCTGTTAAGTCCCTAACAATACCATCAAACATCCATATTCTAATACTGCCAACCCCAACATTTTTACAGGGAATACCATTTCCCATAAACACTACACCCTCATCAACAAATTGGTAAGAAATGAACCAATTTCTATGTGAGCACATGTGGTGGGAGGCACTTGAATCTAACTTCCATTCTTATTGATATTGTAAATTACTAGAAACAGATAAAAATTGATCAGTCATACCTGAATTTGTTATTGTCAAATTTGTTTCCTTCGTAGAGTTTTCCTTAGATTCCTTTCTCTTCTAACAATCGTTCTTGATATGTCTTGTTTTTCCACAGTACCAACATTTTTCTTTACCCTTTCTATGTCTTGACTTAGATCGAGAAAAAATTCTCTCATTCTTCTCTTTAGTTCGACCTGTGATCATTATTGCCTGTGAAGTTGAGGTTTCTTTACTAGATTTTCTCCTCATCTCCTCAGCCAATAAAGCTCCCACAATAGAGTCATAATCTAAAACATCTACTAAGCTAAAGCTAATATAGGTGACTAGATTATCCCAAGAATCAGGCAATGAACACAATAGTGTAATATCCTTATCTTCATCTTCGAATTTAACTTCCATACTAGTCAATTGAACTATAAGGGTATTGAAGGTATTTAAATGGTCAGCAACTTTTGTACCTTCTTTCATCTGCAAACTGTACAAATGTCTCTTCAAGTAGATTATGCTTGTCAAGGACTTCATCATATATAGACTTTCCAACTTGTTCCATAACACTGATGTTGTATCCTCTCCTACGATATTAAATAGAACCTCATCCTCTAGACATAAACGAATGGAACTAAGATCTTTTGCATCCAGATCCTCCCATTCCCATTCTGTCATGGATGTTTGTTTCTTTGAGTTGCCTGCCAATGTTTTTTTCAACCCTTGTTGCACTAGTAAATCCCGCATCATGAGCTTCCAGAGCTCAAAGTTACTTTTACCGCTGAACTTTTCAACTTCAAACTTCGAACTCTTCATCTTAGCCATTAGCACAAAATATCCTAATAGACACTTCTTATAAAATCCTTTTAAATATGGAGGAATTATAAATAAGGTTAAATGTGGATCCTTAATAAATAAGGTTAACAAATAACCACAAAAGGTTTAAAAAAAATAAAAAAATTATATAGTCCATAAAACCTTTTATATCCTTTTCAACATAACATCCATGTGATCCACCTCACATAAAGGTAATCCATGTGATCCACCTCACATAAAGGTAGTCCTTTAAATATTATAATAAATTCTAAATAGAACAAACCTTCATCCCTTTAAAATACCATACCTTAAATTTTTAACAAAATAAACCATACAAATATTTTGAAAGGAGATCGACGGTCATTCACATACAAATATTTTGAAAGGAGATCGACGGTCATTCACAATGGCTGGGGGAGCGCTACTTTGAATATCAAGACTCCCTTAGGGTTCATGGGGGAGCGCTACTTTTAATATCAACTCTCCCTTAGGGTTCATGGGGGAGTGCTAACGCTCCTTGAATGTGGATGGGGGAGCGTTAACGCTTTTTGGTGTATGATACAGTGCACGTGATACACATAATTTTTAATTTCATAAGTGTGAGTGCGTTGGTGTGCCTCTAACATTACCTGGGGAGCATAAATGACATTATTCTCAATTTCTATTTGCGACACCTACTCAATTCACCTTATTTCACCATGGATCTCAATTCACGGATCTCCAACTCAGTAGCTCTGATACCACTTGTTAGAATTTCAAATGCAAAAAACACAATTCTCATATGATAATTAACAATCACACATACAAGAAACATGGGGATTTCACGTGGTTTACCCAAATGCTGGGCTACATCCACCAAACATAGGCATCGGTTGTCTTATTATTCAAACCAAGGAGATTACAAAATACTTGCAAGTTGTCACTCTGTCTCTCTCACTCAGTGATTTTCCTCTACGAGCTTACATGAATTTATACATTCACACAAGAAACTGATTATTAAATGCAATCCCTATCCATATTCTAACTTGGTCTATTTGGTTGCAACCAATGAAAAATAATAAGATTCAAATACATCCTTGGAGGAATTCGTTGTCACCAAATCCCAACAATATCCAACTCTAGATCCAAGACTTTGAAGAAGTACTTATTCTTAAGTTTTATTTTGGTTTGTTATTTGTTTTGTTTCTATGGAGTGGATTTGTTCGAGAGTAACACCCTCAAAAGAGTTTTTATATGTGCTCTATCTATGGAACTTAAGCTAGATATCCTCTCCATTTCCTTTCCTTTCCTCAATGTAATATTCATAACCCTAACCCACCACCTAAAATGTTCCTTCCAAAATTTACTTTTTTCTACTTTTGTAGGGTTCATCCACACATCGAACCACCTCAAATGCTCCCTCCATACTTTACTTTTGTAGGTTCCATCCACACATTGCACCACCTCAAATGCTCCCTCCAAACATTTTTTTTCTACTTTTGTAGGGTCCATCCACACATCACGTGAAATGTCGGTGCCATGTCCATAAAATGCAATCTCATTCTACTAAAAATAGTTAAATCCTGAAACACTAAGACACACCAAGCCTAGTCAGTGCCATGTCCATAAAAGGCAATCCCACTCTACTACAAATAGTTAAATCTTGAAACACTGAGAGACACCAAGCCATACACATAGCATACAAATAGTTAAATTGGAATAAAAGCATGAATGCTTTCCATATAAGCGCATAGACTAATGTGAAACAAGAGCATACACTTCCTAAGGAGCATACTTTATTGTTTAATTACTTAATTACATCATTTACGGATTGAGTTTAACACGTGGAGCCTTTCAAATACTATTAAAAAGGCTATTACCTAGTGAATAAGGACAAGTGATATATTTAAGGTTGTTAGTGAATAAGGACAAGTGATGTATTTAAGGTTTTTAGTTTATAATGTACGCTCAAAATTGTCTTTCGTTTTCTTCATTTGGTCATGAGATGCTCATTAAAAGTTATCAACACCATACAATCTATGTATAAACGTGAATCCATTTTAGGAATACCATACGTTATAATATTGACATGCTAACTAAATTTCATCGATAAACATCTAATAGATTTTTTGTGTTTCCATGTTGTTATATATACACTTACATGATTTACTACACAAACCCAATATATACCATGTCTATTTACATCCTAAAAGGCATAGTAAATAATAATTTATGAATGAATAAATTAATTATATATATATATATATATATATATATATTGTTGGACAACTGAGAGGGGGGTGAATCAGTTATTATCGTGCTTAAACAATTACGCTTACTTTAAATTCTTTGAAGAGAAGTTAATGAAAATCACAATAATGCAGGGAAGTATGCAATAGAACATTCAACATCATTCTCACATATGAAATATACAGAGACAAATATTTCCCGAGGAAACCCATAAAGGGTAAAACCCTCTTCTTCTTTATATGATAAGTAATCTTTACATTCTGTACATTATCATACATATGAGCGCCAACTCATTGTGAGGCTACAAACTTTGTATTGCAAGCTGCAACTTGCTGAGAACACCAACTCTTTGTTTTCTCTAGCACCTACTAGAAGGAAGTACCAACTCCCTGGGTTCTCTACCACCCACTAGAAGGAAGCACCAACTCCCTAAATGTTCCAGCACCAACTGGATGGAAACACCAACTTCCAATCATACAGGGACCAACCTGTACAATAGAGAACAAAAGTTCTCCTTTGCGCCACCTTGCAACCCTGGTTTTTCTGGCTGCAATCAGATGGAAGCTACAACTCCCTTTATTCAAGCATCCACTTGAACCTTTGAGGACAACAATCCTCCCTAGCACCTCCCAACCACCCTGATTATAAATTTTCTACTAAAACTTATTATAGTGATACGATATTTATCAACGTCTTACCAAACTTATCACTGTTCTGCTACACTTCTCTGCTCTACCTGCATCAATGTCTTCCTGCACTTATCCCTTGTGCTTTCTGTTCTTCTTCCTTTTATGATTTTTGTGCCATGTTCATTTAATGCACCATTCCTCTTTTGTGCATTTTAGCTATTGCACACTACTCCTTCTACATGCCTAAATCACCCTCAACAACCCCTCATCTCTTCTATGTTCTTCATTCTTATAGTCTCTGTGCACCTTGTGCATCCCTGTGCGCAATGCTTATACATGCTCCTCATGTCGAGTGCTCTACCTCATCCTCCTTACAACTCTTCAACTTCTCTGGTAGTTAAACCCATGCGTCCATCATCACTGGGTGCTATGCCGAGATTCCTTCGCCTCTCCAACAGTCGAGACTCTTGGTCTTCTCTGTTACAGTTGATCTCAACCTCTCTGTTGCAGTTATAGGCTTCAACACTCTTCCATCTGTCAATCCCCTCTATGACCAGTCTTCATTCCACTGGCAGATTCCTTGAGACTCTTCAGCTCCTCTAGAAATTACATAGAAGTCTCTATGAGTCCTCTAGTAGAAACCATCAATGGTTTCTAGCAGTTACAGTGAAAACCTTGAAATGGAGATTAGCTATGCTAGCTCCTTCCACTTACATGACCATAGGCGGTGACCACTTGCTACATAGACATTTCGCCATTTCGACATTTCATCATTCGACAATTCGACATTCATGTGATCAAGTGTCTCGACACTCCAAGTCGCGATCCCTGAAATGGATCTTGGTTGCACTAGCTCCTTCCTCCATCTTCCACAGATGTGACCACTGGTTGTGACCATAGCCTTATTCGAAAGTGCATTTCACAATTTCGTGTTTCGTCATTTTGGGACTCCTGTGATGAAGAGTCTCGGGTCTTGACTCCTCCATCTCCTAGTATCCGAAACTCTGAAATGGAGTTATTTCCTAGTCTGGGAAACTCTTTGTTGATGTGCCTGTTTCAGGATTTCAGCGTTTCACATTTCGCAATTCTGGGATTCTTGATGATGAAGAGTCTCGACTCTTCCAACTCTCGGTATCCGAAGTTGTCCTCCTGCTTTCAGAATTTCAGTGTTTCATATTTCGCGATTTCGAGACTCCTGATGATGAAGAGTCTTGACTGGTCCAACTCCTGGTATCTGAAACTGTCCTCCTGCTTTCGGGATTTAGATGTTTCGCATTTCACGATTCCGAGACTCCTGATGATGAAGAGTCTCGACTCTTCCAACTCCCGGTATCCGAAACTGTCCTCCTGCTTTCGGGATTTCAGCGTTTCGCATTTCACGATTTTGGAACTCCTGATGATGAAGAGTCTCGACTCTTCCAACTGCCGGTATCCGAAACTATCCTCCTTCTTTCAGGATTTTGTAACCTCGCTTCACCTTTCTCTTTAAAGAATAGGTAGGTTCTCCTGGATCCAACGTCGTTCGGACCTCGGGCTCAGATCTGACGTTCATTGGGAATTCTCAATGGGATCCAATGATCATTGTCACTTCTCCTCCCGGGCTTACACATCCTCCTAACTTGGAATAATTTCTAAGTGTTAAAAGCCTCGACCTTTGATCCGTCTAAGATCTTGGGTATGCTATCTCTCTTGAGCTTTGGCAATGAGTTAACCTCATCCCTGGTGCACACCTACGCACTACGTGTGACTCTATGCTAATCCTCCTGAGCTTACGTTGTCCCTATTTTTCCATCGCTGCATACTCTGATCTTTCCATCAATGATAAGCACACCTTCCTGTAAACATTCCAACAATCTCCCCCTTTGGCATTGATGGCAACCCTGAATGACTGCACTAATCTATTTGGACCTGCAACTATAGCATCCAGTCCGGACCACTCCTTTTCTCCCCCCTTTGACATTAATGTCAAAGAAAACATGATCCCCTTGAGCTATTGCAGTATTTTTAGGAGGTATCAGATATTCAATTAATACAAAACTCCCCCTAATAGGATGGACTCTCTTAGGTGTGAGACGGGATGGCACCTAGCTTCTGTCAGAGATATTCAAATGGTGTCTTGGCTAGATGTTTAGTAAAGATGTTTGCAATTTGTTCTGTTGTTGGAATGTAATGGACCTGAACAATCTGATTGGTGACCTTCTCTCTCTTAAAATGGTATTTTATGGGAATATGCTTGGTCTTGGAGTGGAATACAAGATTCTTGGACACACTGATGGCACTAGTGTTATCACAATGAATTGGGATCGGTGCAGCGTATTTTACCTCCAAGTCTGCAAGTGTCTGAATCATCCATAATACCTGAGTGCAACAGGTAGAAACAACAATGTACTCTTCCTCTATAGTTGATAAAGAAATGGAACCTTGTTTTTTACTCAACCATGCTACTAGAGAATATCCTAAGAAGAACGCACCTCCACTCATGCTTTTCCTTTCATCCACGTAGTTATCCCAATCAACATCTGAGTAGATTGGTAATTGAAAATTCTGATTCTTAGGATACCATAGGCCATAGTTCATTGTTTCTTTCAAATATCTGAATATCCTTTTGACAGCTAGAAAATGACTCTGTTTTGGTGCAGACTGATATCTTCCTACCATCCCAACAACATGCATTATGTTTGGATGAGATGTTTTGATGTATAGTAGACTACCTATCATCGACCTATATGAACTTTAATCAACATCAGGTGAGTCATCATCCTTGCTTATTTTGCATCCAGTAACCATAGGTGTGCCCACAGGTTTAGAATATTCCATTTGAAACCTTTTCAACATTTCTCTTAGATATTTTTCTTGAGAAATGAACATCCCTTCATACCTCTGAGTAATTTGCAGACCTAGAAAAAATGACAGTTCACCTATCATACACATTTCAAACTCAGACTCCATGGAAAAAGCAAACCATTGTACCAATGAATCCTTGCTACATCTGAAGATGATGTCATCTACATAGACCAACACGATGAGAAAATCATTATCCTCTGTTTTGATATATAGATTGTTGTCAATTTTTCCTCTCTTGAACCCTTTGTCTTTGAGATATGTATCAAGTCTTTGATACTAGGCACAAGGGGCTTGTTTTAACCCATATAAAAATTTCTTCATCTTGCATACTAAGTCAGGGTTATTAGACAGTTTGAAACCCTCTGGTTGTTCCATATGGACTTCTTCATTTAAATCTCCATTTAGAAAAGCTGACTTGATATCCATTTGATAGACTTTAAACCTTTTATGACAAGCATAGGCAAGAAATATTCTGATAGCTTCCAATCTTGCTATGGGCACAAATGTTTCATCAAAATCCAATCCTTCTATTTGATCATAGCCTTTATAGAACAATATTTCTTTGCTCCTGACAACTTGTCCCTGCTCATTAAACTTATTCTTAAAGATCCATTTGGAACCAATGATATTTTTACCTTCCAGTCTATGAACCATCTCCCACGTATTGTTTTTCTCAATCTGATCAAGTTCATCATTCATTTCTTTAACCCAATAGTCATCTTTTCTAGCTTCATTAAAGTTCTCGGGTTCCGGCATGGATATGAAAGCTATATGTGATTGCTCGGTGTTTTTTATTATCTTTCTCTTGGTTTGTGCACCTTTGTCTTTTTCACCAATTATCTGACTTACAAGCTGATTCTTTTGAGTGATTCTAGAGGAGGAATTTGAATTTGTCTCTGATTTGAGTCTGTCTGAGTATCTGTGTATTCATCTGATTTAGAATCTTCATTTTCGGATTCTTGGACCTGTTCATCTTCAACTTCAGTTGTGTCCTCTGTAGAAGACTCATTATTGTATACCTCTCTTGCTGGGATTCCTTCATCAACCTTTACATCAATACAGTCAACCATTTTATGCATCCTTTTATTATAGAATCTGTATCCTTTACCATTTGTAGCATACACTAAGAAGATACCTTCATCAGGTATGTTGATCGCACCCTGCCCCTCAGCAAGAACGGTCGCCCCGCCAGGACCTTCACAAACTCGCGGCCCAAAGAGTTGACACTATTCCCTCCCTTATCAGGGGTTCGCAACCCACAGTCTCTCTCACACACGCTTCCCCTTTATAACTTGCCTGGGGAAAAGAATCGGAATCTCGCCTCTCACGAGTCCCGACGTCGAATGTCTCTTTCCTGGATTCTCGAGACCGAGGAAAGTCAACGTTGACTCTTCCTTCGCTTCTCGCCACTCGGAGAATTTGTCCTCCCACACCCGGACTCCGAAATCCCGAAATGCCGATCCCGCGATCTCGCCTTC
>JZKD02S0398065.1:204168-226893 GCA_000966675.3 Picea glauca | reverse complement strand
CGCTGCTGGCGTTTTAAGGGGGTTTTTGTGCGGGTCCTGGACTTCCGCGTCCTCTGGTAGCTGTTCCAGAATCTCAAATGAGTTCTTGGTGGCAATGTTTTGTCTGGCATTCTCGACCTTCTTTCTTGGTGGATTTCGCCATTTTGAGGTAACTGTGGTGAATCCGTCCTTCTGCCTATTTTCAGTTGCTTTTGTGGCTTGCTTGATGATGGGGCAATCTCGATAGAGATGGCCATGCTCGTGGCATCTGCGACATCGGAACGGTATGTGTTCATAGTCTAGGGTTTGCTGCCAGTCCTCATCTTGGTATTCGAGGGTTACCGCCCCAGGGATAGCTTTGGATATATTCATATACACACAGATTCTGGCATATGAAGTGTATTTTCGCTACCTTGTGGCCTCCGAGGCTTTAACATATTGTCCCAAGGTGTTGCCTATGCCCATTAGGATCTCCTCCAGCCAGAACTCTTGCGGCAGGGAGTACATGCGTATCCACATCGGGGCCATGGTGAAGTCCTCTTTGTCCGGGCTAAATATTTCAGTCCAAAATCTGAGGAGCAGGCCTGCTGAATTGAAAAAGTACGGTCCGCCTTTAAAAATTTTGTCTTTGTCTTCTAAGTTGTATAGAATGATGGTGAAGAATCCCTTGGAGCCGAGTTGCCGCTCATAATCTCCCTTTGGATTCCACCAATGCTTTATCCATTTGTGCAGATCTCTTTCTGCCGGCCAGAGCACTAGGAATTTT
Source organism: Picea glauca (assembly GCA_000966675.3). Taxonomy (NCBI): domain Eukaryota; kingdom Viridiplantae; phylum Streptophyta; class Pinopsida; order Pinales; family Pinaceae; genus Picea; species Picea glauca. The sequence goes on along the minus strand of JZKD02S0398065.1, from coordinate 226,148 downwards.
CCGATTAGGGCATGTTCCTTCATGAATTGCGTGTGCTCTCCCACTCGAGTGGTGCTGATGAGGTATCACGGCACCTTCTCCATCTGCGGAATACATTTTCCAGGTTCCCATGTGCGTTGTGGTTTGACTTGAGAAGTTCCTTCTTCAGTTTCCATCTCCGATCGAAGGCCTTGTTCCCTGGCTAGTAACTGTTCTCTGATCTGCGGCGGCGGCTCAAAGGTGGGCCGCATTATTTTGACTTCTTCCTTGTTGTTGGCCGCGATATTTCGATATGAGGGGGGTTTCCCCCCCTCCTCTGCGCCCATACCTCTACAACAATGGAGGCCGAATGGTTGACGGTTGTTCAGCTTATGGTCCGCGAAGGGGAATTGTTCTTGGTGCCAGTCCGCTTAGCTAATGAGGAGACTAGGGTTTTGCAGTCCCATCCCCCCCCCCCAAAAAAAAATATCAACTCAATTTTCATCAATGGTCCTCATGGTCATAACGCGGGGTGAATCAGTTGTTACCGTGCTTAAACAATTATGCTTATTTTAAATTCTTTGCAGAGAACTTAATGACAATCACAATAATGCAGGGAAGTAAGTAATAGAACATTCAACATCATTCTCACATATGAAATATACAAAGACAGATATTTCCCGAGGAAACCCATAAAGGGTAAAAACCTTTTCTTCTTTATATGATAAGTAATCTTTACATTCTGTACATTATCATACATATGATCTCCAACTCATTGTGAGGCTACAACTTCTTTATTGCAAGATGCAACTTGCTGAGAGCACCAACTCTCCGCTTTCTCTAGCACCCATTAGAAGGAAGTACAAACTCCCTAAGTGCTCCAGCACCAATTGAATGGAATCACCAACTTCCAGTCACACAGACACCAACTTGTACAATAGATAATAATAGTTCTCCGTTGCACCACCCTGCCACCTTGGTTTTTTTGGCTGCAACCAGATGGAAGCTACAACTCTTTGTGTTCAAGCACCCACTTGAACCTCTGAGGACAAAATTCCTCCCTAGCACCTCCCAACCACCCTGATTATAAATTTTATACTAAAACTTATTACAGTGATACAATATTTATCAATGGCTTACCAGACTTATCACTGTTCTACTACACTGCTTTGCTCTACATGCATCAGTGTCTTCCTGCACTCATCCCTTGCGCCTTCGATTCATCATCCTTTTATGCTTTGTGCGCCATGTTCATTCAATGCACCATTCCTCTTTTATGCATTTCATCTGTTGCACACTCCTCCTTCTGCACATCTGAATGACCCTCAATAGCCCCTCATCTCTTCTTTGTTCTTCATTCTTATAGTCTCTGTGCATCTTGTGCATCCCTGTGCACAATGCTTTTGCATGCTCCCCATGTCAAGTGCTCTGCCTGATCCTCCTTACAACTCTTCATCTTCTTTGGCAATTAAACCCATGCATCCATCATTACTGGGTGTTATGTTGAGATTCCTTCGCCTCTCCAGCAGTCGAGATTGTTCATCTTTTCTGTTACAGTCGAGATCAACCTCTTTGTTGCATTTACAGGCTTCAATGCTCTTCCATCTGTCAATCGCCTCTATGACCAGTCTTCATTCCACTGGACAATTCCTTGAGGCTCTTCAACTCCTCTGGCAAAAACCATCAATGGTTTCTAGCAGTTACAGTGAGAACCTTGAAATGGAGCCTAGCTATGCTAGCTCCTTCCACTTACATGACCATAGGTGGTGACCACTGCCTAGATAGACATTTCTCCACTTTGACATTTAGACATTCGACAATTCAACATTCGTGTGATCAAGTGTCTTGACACTTTAAGTCGTGATCCTCGAAAAGGAGGTTGGTTGCACTAGCTCCTTCCTCCATCTTCCACAGATGTGACCACTGGTTGTGACCACAACCTTATTCGAAACTACATTTCGCAATTTCACATTTTGGCACTTTGGGACTCCTGTGATGAAGAGTCTTGGGTCTTGAATCCTCCATCTTTCGGTATCCAAAACTCTGAAATGGAGTTATTTCCCAGTCTGCGAAACTCTTTTTTGATGTGCCTGTTTCGATATTTCGGCGTTTCACATTTCGCAATTTCGGGACTCCTAATGATGAAGAGTCTCGACTCTTCCAACTCCTAGTATCTGAAGCTGTCCTCCTTCTTTCGGGATTTTTGTTTTCCGCATTTCGTGATTCCGATACTCCTGATGATGAAGAGTCTTAACTCTTCCAAATCCCGGTATCTGAAACTGTCCTCCTGCTTTCAGAATTTCGACGTTTCAAATTTCACGATTTTGAGACTCCTGATGATGAAGAGTCTCAACTCTTCCAAATCCCGGTATCTGAAGTTGTCCTCCTGCTTTTGAGATTTTGATGTTTCACATTTCATGATTCCAGGATTCTTGATGATGAAGAGTCTCGACTCTTCCAACTCCCGGTCTCTGAAACTGTCCTCCTTCTTTTGGGATTTCGGTGTTTCGCATTTTGCGATTTCGAGACTCCTGATGATGAAGAGTCTCGACTCTTCCAACTCCCGATATTCGTAACTATCCTCCTTCTTTCAATATTTTGTAACCCCACTTCACCTTTCTCTTTAAAGAACATGTAGGTTCTCCTGGATCCAATGTCGGTTGGACCTCGGGCTCAGATCTGATGTTCATCGAGAATTTTCAATGGGATCCAATGATCGTTGTTGCTTCTCCTCCTGGGCTTAAACATCCTCCTAACTTGGAATAATTTCTAGGTGTCAAAGGCCTCGACCTTTGATCCATATAATATCCTGGGTATGCTATCTCTCTTGAGCTTTGGCAATGAGTTAACCTCGTCCTTGGTGCACACCTATGCACTGTGTGCGGATCTGTGCTAATCCTCCTGAGCTTACGTTGTCCCTGTTTTTCCATCCCTGCATACTCTGATCTTGCCATCAATGACAAGCACACCTTCCTGAAAGAAATTATTGAAAGGATAAATAAAATAATTGTGTATGTTTAAAACATGTCATACTTTCCTTAAATTATTTAATATTGTAACAAGAATCATATAGGGACATTGTTTTTACTTTATTTTGCATGAAATACAAAAAAAAATTGTTGGAATTATTGTTATTGATGTCAAAGGATTAATGTTGCCATTAATGTCATATTATTGCTTTACTAATAAACACAAAATTTCCAAGATTGGTTTGTATATAGGTTTACAAGTATATTAAAAAAATGGGGGTGCACATGAAAAAATGTAAAAAGTGAAATGGTGCTTTCAAACTAAAGGGTTTTGAAGTCCATGGTATTTTACGAGATATTTCCTCATGGTGTTTGGAAAAGTTTAATAAAAAAGGGAATTAATTATTTAATTAATGGGTGTAGTGTCTTTTGAATTAACACGCCCCTTTATGAAGGGTTATGATAAAGTATAAAAGAGTAAAGTATTGATAGAAAGTGTGTGGGTGAAAAATGTAATAACATTTGAAGAAGTGGATGAGCAAAGATGAGATATCACTTCAAAATGGGAGAGTTCCATAATCAATTTCAAGTCAGTTTGATATTTTCACTATAACTTATATTTTGGGACGTTTCATACCGTGAAATTTTGAGGATATAGAGGAGAGATCTTTGGCTACACGTGGTTAAAATTTCATATGTTGATACACTATATTTTTTGCGATATGCCTTGTGAAAGTTAGGATTCATAAATTCTCTTGAAATAAGTTTCAAATAGGTCAGTTTGACATTTTCGCTATAACTAATTTTCTGGGACGTTTCAGACCACACAATTTTGAGGGGAGAGAGGTGAGATCTCTTGGTACATGTGATTAAAATTTAATATGTTTACTTACAACACTTTCTAAGATATGCTTTGTGTAATGTAGGGTTCCCGAATGCTCCTGAAATCGGTTTCAAGTAGTAAATTTGGCATTTTCGTTATAAATTATTTTCAAGGATGTTTCAGACCATCAAATTTGGTGGGTATGGATACACGATATCTAGAAACATGTGGTTTAAATTTCAAATGTTGTTTCAATACACTTTCGGATATATTCCCTCTAGAAATTAGGGTTTCTGAATAGTCCTAAAATCATTTTCAAGATGGTCAATTTGGCATTTTCACTATAAATTCCTTTTTGGGACTTTTCATACTTTAAATTTTTTATGGATTTGAGGAGACATACAAAAGTACCTTAGGTAAAATTCTAGAATTTGTTTCACTATACTTTCTGAGATATACCCTATGGAATTTAGGGTTTCAGGATGGTCATGTAATAGGTTTCAAAGAGGTCAGCTTGGCATTTTCTCTATAACTTGTTTTGTAGATTTTTTTTGGACTGCGAAATTTTCTAGCTTCTGAGGAGACGTACCAAAGTACCTTAGGAAAAAATTTTGGAATCATATTTGAAAAATTGGATATGTGACATTTTGTACAATTTTGTTCTTGGGAAGAGGGTAAAAAAAAACAAGATTTGGGAAAGTTACTATAAATTTCATTTGGAAATTCATATTTTGGTTAGAATTGGTGAAGGTAGAAGTAGAAAGTAGACTCAGTGAAGGTAAGGTTAATGTTATAATATTTTGAAGAAGTTATGTGTACAAAAGAAGAAATTGTAACTTGAAGGTTGTTTCCTCTCAAACAAAGAGATTGATGTCTCCTTCTAAGTTGGTGCTTGGTGGTGAGGATTGGTGTCTCTAGTAGATTGGTGTTTATGAATATTTGTAAGAGTAGGTCGGTGTCTGCCATGGTCTATACTAATAGTGATTGGTGTCCCTAGTATATTGGTGTCTACAAGCTCTATGAGAGTAGATTGGTGCATAGAAAGGTTTGTACAAGTGGAGATTGGTATCTCTAGTAGGTTGGTGCCTACAAATATTTGTAACAATAGGTTGTTTCCTAAAAATAATTATAAAGATAATTTTTTTGGTTTTCTCCTAGAAGTGTTTCCACGTAAATATTTTGTTTCATGTTCTGCAGTTAATAGATATCATATGTGATTGTTTTCTTATGGTTGATGAATGTTTGAAAATGTAAAAATAAATCCTTATATTGATTTACCTCCACCCCCTCCCAGTATATGTGCTTGCTCAACAATTAATATATGAGCGGGTTCCTTTGGAGATAATATATAACCATTAGAAAGTAGATCTCGGGAGCACACATGGTTAATAAAGAAGGTTTCTCTAGAAATAGGGCTCTTTTGTTTGACAAAACAAGCTATGCCTTATGGAGCATAAGGATGTGAACCTATTTAATGGATCTTGGTTTCAATATTTGGTAATCTATTGTGATCGGTTATAAATATCCACCATATCCACCGACGGATCAAGATGAAAAGAATGCTACTGAAATAATGCAAAATCCATGAATGCCATCTTCTGTGGTCTATCAAAATTATAGTTTGTCAAAGTAATGAATTGTGAATTGGAAAAGGAAATTTGGGACAAACTTAAAAAAATCTATGAAGGTAACAAGAAGGGTAACAAATAAAATATACAAACTCATAGAAGACAGTTAAAGAGTCTGAAAACGAAAGATGAAAATCTTGCATCTTATATGCTTCGTGTATATGATATTGTCAACACGATCAAAAGACTTGGTGAAAAGTTTGAAGAGCCAATGATTGTGAAAAAGGTGCTAAGGTCACTTCCCTTAAGATTTGATATCAAAGTTTCTTCCATTGTAGAAATGAAGGATCTTAATTCATTGAAAATCGATGAATTGCATAGGATTCTCATGGACTATGAAATGAGGATTGAGAAAGAGAAGCCATCAAATCAAGAAGCAACATTCAAAGTTTTAGAGAATATGAAGAAAAAATAACACAAATAAAGTGATTGTTACAACTGTGAATAAGACACAGAGGAAGCACATTTTGTGAGAAATATGAAAAAGGGATCTAGAAAATACAAAGGTATTTTTCTCTTTAAATCCTTTAGTTGTGGAAACGTAGGGCGTTCTAGTACTAAGTGTCCCTATGTGGAAAATGATAGTGATGATGAAGAGGATAATAAAATTATGAAAGAGAAAACCCCATTACCACAAAAAGGGTAAACGTGAAAAGAGGAGGAAATTTCATAAGAAAAAGAAAATTCTTTACTCCAAAGAGGAAAGTAGCTCATATAAAGAGAGCGATGAAAGTATCTTAAATAGTGATAAAGAAGAAAATTTCTTTATGGAAATTGAAAGAAAGATCGATGAAGACAAAGGGATAGAAACAATGGACTCAGAAGAAGAGGAAAATGTACAAACAATTGGGGAAGTGGATATTGAAGAAGAACTCATTGTTTCCTTAAGATAAGTAAAGAATCTTAGGAAAAAGAATTTGAAAGAAAAGGAGAAGTTGCATCAATATCAAGTAGGGGATCATGATTCAAAATCCAAAGTATCACAAAGCCTTGAAGAAAAAGAAAAGGATATCATGAACCTAAAGGTTCAATTATAAGAGGAAAGAAGGATATAAGAAGTGGTCAACATCTAGTTGAAGAAAAAGGAAGAAAACTATGAAAAGAGAGAATACAAAATTATTTTCTTAAGAAAGGAACTAGAGAAAAAAACTATTAATTTGAATAGAATCTTAAATATTGAAAAGAGTGTTGAAACCTTATATGATATTATCAATTGTCAAAGGTATCCATTCATTAACACTAGTATTGGCTATGATAGGAGTAAAATCACCACCAAAGAAGATTCAAAAGCTATAGATCCATCGAAGAATGTAACTGAAGAAAAAGTTAAAAGTTATGTTCATGTACTCAAAAACACCATTAATGATGAAGAAAAAATGAAGAATGAAAATGAAGTTCCATATACAATTGACATTCCTGATGAAGATAATAAGGATTAATTCAAAAGATCTTTTCCACCGAGCTGGTGTTGCACAACTTTATTTGAATAAAAAACTACAGGTATTGGTTTTCGACTATTGAGAAATATGGGCTATATTGGAGGATGACTTGGAAAGAATGGACATGGTATTGTTGTTACTACCCCTGAGATTATGTCTCTAAGAACATGTCTTAGATATGTTGTTTTTTTTCCTCCCTACATACACTTGTCCTAGCTACAACCATGGAAGTTTTATTTGTTTCAAGTGGAGTTTAGACTAGTTTTCTAGAAGAGTAATCTACAATTTATTGTTCTTCGCAAATTGAAGAGTTGCTTATTCCTCACATGCTAGAATTTGAGAATGTTATAACATATGAGACTGTTGTTGATATGTCAGGTTTTTATACTCATATAAGTTAGCTTGACCCTGATCCTACTTCCTCTGATCAACCAACACAAACATTTATTCTCTATCATCATCCTCACCATAAAAAATCAAAGACATGTGATCATTCTTTTAGACATTTTCAAAATAGATGTAAAATATATAATAGTCGACCAGTGCCAACTATCAAGATAGATTTGGTTGGATTTATGGATGGTTGTGGAATCATTTGACCATATGTTTGAGAACTTTGTATTTTTGATTAATTGGGTTGGTTGTTGTTGATGTCAACCCTTGAAGAAAGTACGGTAGAAAATTTCGGTAGGCCCCCAAGTGAGGATATGAAACCCATGTTTGTCTGAGGAATAATGTAATGAAGATCAATGAATTTGTTGGTAAGACTATTATGGATGGATAATACATGTCATACATTTTTCAGTGATATGTAGTACATCACATAGTTGCTCACGGTTGAGGAGATATGGCTTAGTGAAGTTGGAGAACCCTCATGAGTTAACTAGAAGCCCCTAGAAGGTAAACAAAGTCAATTATTCTAGAATATCCTAGAATAAGTCTATTATTCAAAGTGGTTTTAACTAGGAGTTAATCATGAGTAAAGTTGTTGCAATACGAAAATAATTGAAAATGAATTAGTTGAAACAAGAGGTGGTGAGTTTTATATTTATGGTAAAGTGGTTGAAAATGGGTAAAGTAGTTAAAACTGGGTTAACCCTAAAATAAGGAAGTTGGGTAAAACAGTTAGAAGATAACCTCCAAAGGAATCTAATTAGAGAGTATAAATAAGAGAGCAAGGGTCTCTCATTAGAACCTAATTTGAGCACACTAAATATCTCTTTTGTGAATTTTTTTTGGTAGGCACCATTGAAGATTCTATAGAAGTGAGTCTAAAACACCGACAATGTTGCAGGTTCAAAGGGTCGAGAATGTGGGTACTAAACTAGGTATTTTACTTACGATATCCATTGGTTGAAGTACTAGAAGGGCACAAACATCTGTGGGCCATAGTGGGAAAAAGCATGGATACCTATGGGCTTAATGAATACAAAGAACAGATCTGTTGTCAATGCTAAAATGGAAGATCAGATCTATATTCATTGATAGGGTGTTGAGAAGAGAAGTAGATACATGAATATCTAACAGTAAGAAGGTACAAAAAACTTATATACAGTAAAAAATGGTATGTTACATACTTATCTAAAGTAACTCCTTAGTGAATGTTTTGATATGGTCATGGGAGAGTGAGATCTTGTCGTTGAGGGAGTGTTTTTTGTATGGTATATTCTGTATAAAATAGATCTACAGAGATACAATGCTTCTATATTGGTTGTTTGTTGTTGGGATACTTCAATGACCATCTTGACATATCCTATGTTATCTGGAGTATGGTTGAGGGTTTATGTTTGAGACATAGTCTTATCAATACAGATTGGGTTTGCATAATAGTGAGGGTTTGTTGTATCGTTAATGTAAGGGTTCTTATATTACATCAGTTTAGTAATACATATGTATGAACCTAGTACATGGTTGGGTTAGATCTACATGGATATTTAATAAGTGTTGTTTTTATCAGATCAGTCAGTTTGGGAGTAGATATAGAGAGATCATATAGTGACAGAGACTGAGACAATTTCACAGACATAGAAACATAAAGACTATTGGTGTACTAGCCAAATTTTGTGTTAGCATGCGAGTGGAAGTAAGAAGAGGTGTGGAAATCCACAATTTGCAATCGAGAAAGGCACATATACCCATGTGTTGTAGTATAGACAGGTTGTGGATCTGGAGGAATGTTTTGAAGAAGTTTCGTATAGGTTGGGACATGCTTTCAATGATAGTTATTATAGTGACAAAGTTGATTAAGTCACAATGACACATTGTTTACATTTTACATTTATACTCCAGGGAGGTTTGTATGGGGAAAGGATAGGTGGTTGTAGCCACCTTCTGATTGTAGTTAGAGAACACAGGTGGTTTTAGCATCCTTCTGGTTCTAGCTAGATCATTGGGGAGTTGGCACTGCCCTCAGGTTGTAGCTTGAGAATCTAGGGGGTTGGAGCCTCCTTCCAGTTATAGTTGGAGAAAAAAGGAAGCTGGTGCTTCCAATGAATGTAACGCTTATATAAATATAAGAAAAAACATTATGGAGTTTTCTCTCTGATTGGGTTTCCACCTAAAATATTAGTGTATTTTGTATGTGTATGATTTCTCATTATTCATGGTTTATTTATTCTTCACTTGTTGAATCATATTGGGAAATCGATCATAAAGTTAATAACACTTATATACTATGGTTAAAAAGGATTATAAATTGCTCATTACTGATTCATCCCCCCTCTTAGTATTCCAACATATATTGTTATGTATCATCAATTGTATAGTCATGCAACATTTCTCTTACTTACTAGTGATTTCAATTTAATTGATTAACCAATGATTGACCTCACATGAAAATCAACTCGCATTTTGATAGAGTATTCGTCGACTGAGTTTCGACTAGTTTTTCCATCGATTAAAATTTTCGACGATAACTATTGTTACTACTTATTGATCCCTCAAGGTGTTGAAAGAGAACTTATTGAAAGATCAACTGTGATTTTTGAAAGATTAATTGTTGAAATATTTTTTGTCCTTGAATTGTTGAAAGATTGGTTGTGATTAATGTCAACCCTTAAAAATAAATTTAACAGGTAAAGTGGCTTTAAATATAAGTTAGCAAGTTGCATGTCAAAGTAACTGTAAACAAAAGTTAACAAGTTATATGTAAATTGATTGTCATCATTAGTTTCATGTCAGTTTCATGTCATCATGAGATCTTCATTAAAACACAAAGAAGAGTCAATTTGATCCAGGTGGATATTGGTGGCCACCCACTTGTTCCAAATTCCAACTGGCTCATCTTAACAAATTTTAGTTCAACACATTTCTCTGTAATGGGGATTTCTTTGTAATTGTGGGTTCTACACTTACAGGTCTATATTGAATCCCTACACAAAATCCAGGTGGCTATTGGCGACCTCCCACCTATTCCAACTGGCTTATTTTCAAAATTTTCATGTCGGTACATCCTTTTGTAGTTCCAGGGCCATTTTGAGTCTATAAAAAAGGTTTTCTTGGATTTCCATTGTCCAAATATAGATGGAGTTAGAGTTTGATAGAATAATATGTAGTTCTAAAAAAGACCTTTCCAACAGGCTATCACACGCTTAAAGCAAAGATCTTATGCAAACATTACGACCTCGAGAAGTTAATGTACTAACTTACCCCAACATGGCCCACATGACTTTTGGCACTTCATCTCCTAGGGATAGGGTTTTTTGGATGTATAGGGTTTTGGAATTAATGTTTATCATAAAATGGCCTTCAGAGCCTCATTGTAATAATTTTATTGTGAATGAGCATAGTCGTCACATATCTTCTCAGAGATAAATCTTCCACCATTCTAGCGAGTCTTGCACTCTGTATTTTTATGGTCTCTGTACATTTATTTCATTAATAGAAATAATGTATTGTTGTATTTCTCTGTTTTTGACAAATTTTATGTGTATTTCATTATAATATCTCTTCTTTCATTTCATTCTGAAAATAATATGGATCAGTGGTATCAAAGCAAGCTGCTCTTGATCGTTTTCTAGTGCATGTCCTCGATGAGGTCTGAGTATAGCAATTTGGGTCTCAAGTTTGTCTCTCTTGATGAAAATATCTCTCGCATGCCTAATAAACCCTCTATGGAGGCAAAAAATAAAAATCGTGGAGTAGAAGATTCTATTAACATGTTGCTTGAGAAAGCTATCGTGCAACAAAGGGATGAAATGATGGAGAACCTTTCCCACATCCTTCAATGCCTATTAATAAAAACATGAGTATATTCATCAAGAGGCCACTTTGTAGGAACCTCACTCTTCAAGGTACAAGTTAATTTTGATAATATTGTATTTGAAGGTCAGATAGATGCAGATCCCTTAGAAATATGGTTAAATTTGCTAGAAGGTTATTTCTTTGTTCCCAAATTTTCTGTCAGGGAAAATATCACCTTCAGACTCCTCAAGGATCTCCCTTATGTCAAATATTGGTGGGAATATTACCAAAGAAAAGTTCAATAGAGGAATCTGGAATATATGGGGCCAAGCCCACTTGGGATTTTTTTGTCGATGTGGTCAAGGAACAATACTACCCTATTGATAACTATGAAGACTAGTACATGAGATGGACCACACTATGGAAATAGAAGAGCCAAATAGTGTCGAAGTTCACAAATAATTTCCATACCTTGTGCACCAATATGGGTATCAAAGATTCTGAGCGACATCTGGTTCTGAAATACCATGGGGTTCTGCATAGCTACATCAAAACTGAAATGGAATTCCTATACATCTCATCATTGGGAGCTTTCTATCGATATGTTTTCAAAACTGAGCATAAATTTAGGCACCAAAACAAATGGGATTTTGGGTCTGCAAATCAACAACAATCAATGCATGGTAAAAATTACCCTAACCAACAAGCTCCAGAAAACTAGTCCAAGACATGGGAAAAGAAGAGTAAAGGAAAGAAGAAGAATGACATTGGGAAGTGGTATGACTTCCATAAAATACCCTGACACAACGCCGATGAATTTCACTCGAAATAGTCATTGGTGGTCGAGGTAAAAGACAAGGATCCGAACCCTAATTCAAAATCTAATCTAGAGAATATTGAAAATAGACAGATCATCAACACAAACCCCACTGCTATTGTTGCAACCACAACAATTCAACCAGAAGAACCAATAGATCCTGAAGAGGGGGAGTGCCTTTTCCATCCACATATGTGGGTGAAGGGAAACCCATTGAATTTCATTGTTGATAGCGATGGCCAAAAGAACCTCATCTTAGCTTAGGTCATTTAACAATTGAGTTTGTTAACAACACCACACCCGTAGCGATACAACATCAGATGGCTTCACTAAGGACAAGATATCTATGTCATCAAACAATGTCTCCTATCCTATTGCATCCATCCCATCAAGGATGAGGTAGTGTGTTATGTTCCCCCTCTTGATGTATGTGATGTTGTTTGGGGCCAACCATATATGTGGCAACGTCATGTTGATTACGAGTCTCGACACCATAGTGTCATTATTACTCTAAGGGTTTAGTTGTACATGATACTAGAGGTATTTCCAACTATTGGTCCACCAAAAAAGTGCCTCAAGGTAATATCTCATATTGAAAAATTCATCCCCTTCATAATCTATTCAAAGGATGAATAGAAGGCCACTGCAACCACTACAACCTCAACAACTTCTATCTAGCAGAATAAAATTGCAGAAGAGAAAGAATATATTGTTTCTTCACCTACAATTGTGCCTACATAATGCCCAGACAATCCCAAAGACAAGAAGTTGGTAGAATATATTCAATCCCTCTAGCAACAGGTTCGGGAAAACCTTCCACGGACCAAGTAGCGCAACTTCTCCAAGAAGGAACGCATCTCACCAAGATTCAGATTCATAAAACGATTTTCCCTGTTTAGAGAGAACTCAAAACAATGGATACCATTGCTTCCTAAGAGGTGAGGATTGATCCAGGTGACTATTGGTGGACACACACCTATTCCAACTTCCAACTGGCTGGTCTTGACACTTTTCATGTCAACACATTTCTTTGTAATGGGGACATTTCTTTGTAATTGTGGGTTCTTCCCTCACGAGACTGTCCTAAATCCATACAAAACAACCAAGTGGGTGGATATTAGTGGCCTCCCACCTAATCCAATTGGCTTATTCTTGAATTTTTCATTTTAGTACATCTTTTTGTACTTCTAGGGCCATTTTAGGGCTCTAAACATTGTTTTCTTGGCTTTCCACAGTCTAACTAATGTCACAGTAAAATTTTGAAAACATAATATGTATTTCTCGAAAATACCTTTAAAATGGGCTATCATATGACTAAAATGAAGATCGTATGAAAATGTTATGAATTCAGGAAGTTAATGTACTAACTTACCCAAATGGGGCCCACATGACTTTTGGCGCTTCATGTAACAACCCTAGTTGAATATATGTTTAAGGATTATTAAGTAAAAATTAATTAGGGGATTAATTGTCTTAACATGGTATTAATTAAACAAGATTGGTATAATGATACTAATTAAATATTTATTAATTAATTAATTGTTATAATTTTAATTAATTAATTAATTAAATTAATTACCTATCACATTGAATGAATAGGGTAATAAATTTAAAAGAGTTAATAGTTATATTGTTAAAAAAAAAAGGGTTACATATACGGAGGGGATAAGGAGAATTAATAATGAGATAAGGAGCATTAATAAACGGATAAGCGATGAATGAATGGATAAGGAAATAAATGCGGAGAAAGGACGATGAAGGAGGATATGAGGGGAAGAGGGTTTACAAAGGAGGGGGATTATCATTCTACGGGGAATTTTATTTTGGAGGGTTCTCTTGGATTTGCAGAGAGGGGAGTTTGAGTTCTGGAGTCAGAAAGGATCAGTACAGTATAGGGGGCACCGGTTTGTTGGAGGTTTTGGGCATGGGGGCCAGGATATCCATATGGTATCCTGGAGCTAGGAAGCTGTCCTAGTTGGCAGGGTGGAAACACGGTTTTGGGCAGTTTTTGACAGAGTTTCAACAACGAACAACCAGATTGACGGGGAAATTAGCATCAAGGAGAGGTAATTTCTTTATTCCGTTAAGTAATTCTTATGATGTGGATAAAATTTTAAATTTTTGTCGAATATCATATGCTCATATGTTGGCGATTGAATTATTTTGTATGAGAAAGAATTAGATGCTAAATCAAATTAAATTTTGTATTTTTACGGCTGCTACATATGGTATCAAAGCTATTTGTTTGAAATTTGGAGCCTTAAGGGCCTACCTACCCACCTACCCACCTAACCGTTTGTAAGAAGGAAAGTTTAAAATTCAAACTGTTCAACACTAACCCATAAATTTAAACAAACCCCTAATTAGCTATATTGAAACCCTTTGCCCTAAAATCCTAAACAATCCCTAAATAATCTGCATATGAAAATACTTATGTAATTGTAAAAGAAAAAAAAAAATCAGGGCCAAGCTCCAACTCCAACTCCAAGTCCACCTAACCTGCAAGCCAAAAACACAAATTCTGATTTAGTATATACATAGATCTATATATCAACAATATGCCCAATTGAAATTAGTATAATTCTATACATATTGAAAACCACACAAAAAAAGGCAATTTTGTGATGGCATAGCGTTGGAAACCCGCTAAACGGAAGATATCCTTGAATTCGTACTCTGTCCTCTCCTTTTCACCATCAGTGAAAACCAACATTTCTATGTCAAACCTCAATCCCATATGCTTAAGACATCTTACTTCCTCTTCGATAATCGCATCCACAGTTATCACCTTCCTGTTGCCCGACGTAGCCTCGTGACATTTCTTCAAAATCTCCACGCATTGCTTGTCCATCCAGTCATGCAAAACCGACTGCAATTACAATCATTTATTCCGTAAAAAACAGAAACAGACCAGACTAAATAGTCTCATACATAAACACTATCATTCACAATAGAGATGGCGGAATGCGGTACCGTCATAAACACTGCATCTGCGGGGGGGTGTATGCTCGAACATATTTATGCTTACATGTTCCATTCCTACACCAGGTCAAAACACCCAATTCTAATTATGATCACATTGAGTTTGAAACGCATCTTAAAATATCATCAATTTGGGATTTAAGATTACCAGGTAAAGCGGGGGCAATCTTTATCACACGTGGGAGATCCAAATTGATGCTGCGAATGTGGGGGTGTTCCTTCACAATCATGGACAAGGTCGACCAATGTATTTATATTCTTAAACCCATGATCGTAAACCTTCACAATAGAAGCCATGACTGCATGAGTGTCACTGGCCAGAGCCCTATTAAACATCTCATTTGCCTGAGGATCATTCTTGAAATAATCCCAAGCATTCATGCTGAAAGATTTGCTGAAGGCAGGGCAACCTTCCATCATAGTTTCGTGCAGGCACTACAATCCTTCCCAGGGGATCTTACTAGTGGCTCCGATCAATAGAGGCATGCATGAATATTCATTCTGCACCATTAGCAGCTTCGAAAGGGCAGTGAGGCCATATATGTATCACTTAAAGTCTAAATCTCAGCCAGCGTCTAAGGTCTCGGTGAAGACATGGTAGGAAGCCAAATACCTGAGAAGGAGAAACAGATATTCCAAGTGAGGTGGCCTCATATTCATGTTGGGCGTGGATGCTACAAGTGGTAAGTGATGTCCTCTGCAGACAGAGAGAGACCTTCACCTCTACCATGGGTGGCGATAATGTTGGGAATGTTGAGGAGAACGATGACCTTCAAATCCAAGGGATTAATGGTGAAAAAGATCATGTCATAGCGTTGGAGTTGGGGAAAGGAGGAAGTATCTATTTGGAGTGCCGCCGTAAAGCAACTGCAGCATGTTTGAACTCCGTAACAACTAATGTTTTTTTTTTTCTTTGGTAGAGAAGCTTCCACTGCTTGAAGTAACAGGTTTGCAGCTGAGATCCCTTGACTTGAACCCACTTCAGATAGAAGATGAAATGCACCAACAGTATCCAGAAACAATAGTGCTTGCAAATTCTTGGGCCACCATTAAATAAACCAACAAATAAAACAAAACAAAAGTATGGGCATGAAAAATGCGGTCTGACTGAACCAAGACAAGAGATAAACCGAAGGAATGAATATGCCTACCCAACTGGCATGGATGGTTCCCCTTCTACCCAAAATCTTCATGCTTCTCTTCCTCTGCCAATGCTAGAGACAATACAAGCCAGTGACCAATGCCTGAAACCAAACACCTGACCACAAGGAGGAGAAGCCAGGAGAGAAGGCCATGGCGGCTGACCGGGTAACCAAAAACTTCGCAAGACGAAACGATGGGGAAAAGAGGAATTAGGGTTACGACGATAGAGGTTAGGGTTTAGATATGGGGGGTGTTGGAGGAAGCAAGGTGGGCACGTGGAATCCATGCATGCCCACACTTTTTTTAAAAAAAATATTTTGATTTTTTTTTGTTTACTAAATTTTTTATATTTTTTTGTGTGTGTTCGTTTATTTTTTTATTATTATTTTAAGTGTAAAAATAACTTAGTGTAAAAAAAAATACATAATTTAGGTCAATTTAGTTTAAATTAATTTAAAGTTAATTTAGGTTAAATTAGTGTAATAATAATTTTAAATTAACTGTTTTATTTATTGTAAAGTTAATCTACATTAAAGTTAATTAATGATGTTAGGGATTAGACTAAATTTGGGTTAGATTAAAATTTTGTTGGAGCAGACGAGTTTTGAACCCATGACCACCCACCAAGCGAAGCGCCTTAAGAAGAGCACTAACACCAATGCGCCCTCATAGGTCTTTACAAATAAATGCTTATACTTATTTAGATTAATGGTAACACTGTAGGGATTAGAGAGGTATTATTCTTAGGAAGATACAGTATGAAGATTAAGACTAACTAGCTTATTACCTAACCTAGTGATCCGGAGCCAGATAACCGAGTTGAATCATAATTAGTGAATGCACTGGAAATCAAGGTAAAGGCTTCTTTAGCATTGCTGATCTTTGTATCCAAAGTATAAACTCCGATTTTCCGAGTGTCAGGTTCACGAGACCGTACACACAACTCATCGAGCCAAGCGCCAAGTCCCTCCACTCCATTCCACCAGTCAAGTCAATGCTCAATCTCAATGCAACATTTGACAATTCCAACACTACACGCCAAGGAAAACCTCCCAAGTCAAGCATCGGAGGATATTTAGTTGTAAGAAAAAAGTTTAAAGGAATTAGACTAGGAAAATTGAGAAGGAGTCGGCATATGCACTAGGAGAGTAAGCATAGGAATTGGAGAGTATGGTGCAAGAATAGCGTAGCTACAGGGCAAGGGAACCAATATTTTTTTTTTGAGGGAGAAGAAATCAATCTTAGATGCTTAATCCTAATCCTAGCCTAGCCAATCCCCTAAAGGAGTAATGCATGTTTACAGACAAGTAAAGAAAACTTACGCCTAACCCTGTTTCTAGTTTGAGTAGCACCAATTTGAAATGTCCTTGAACTCACCCTGACAACTTTGGTTGATGCAGGTTAAAGCATATAGGATGGTCAAGAATCGAGGGAGTCGAGGTAGGGGAGCATCATCGCAAGCACTGCCAACACCACCAGTGCCACCACCACCATCACCCGAACTAGCTCTCATACTGCGCTCGTTGGAAGCCATTAATGAGACTTTAAAGGGGAGACAACTGACAGGGACTGAAGTGGAACCCCCACTGTCTGGAATGGGTAATCCAAAAGCGTCAAGGGATTCAGGGGGAGAACCTCCACCTGAAGACATCATGTGATAATTGCAGAAGATCAAACTTCCATAGTTTTCCGGGGGTCGCGCCAGTGAACGCGCGGAAGCATGGTTAGAAGGCATGACAAGGTGTTTTTCCTTAAGGGACTATGCATCCAACTCAAAGGAAAATATCACAATTTTTCAGTTAAGAGATAGCACCTTGAACTGGTGGGGAAACTTGGAAAGACAACTGCACCTTAGCCCAGACACAGTATCTTGGGAACTTTTCGAGGAGAGGTTCCGAAGGAAATATCTACCAACATACTACAAGGAACAACAGGTAGGGGCATTTCATTCCTTTGTATAGGGAAATAGAACTGTAGAAGAATATGAGATCAGATTTATGGAACTGGTCAAATATGTTTCGTATATGGATAATGACCAATGACAGGTAGAGTGCTTCGTCTATGGATTGAACCCTAAGATAAGAGATATGGTGCAGATGTGGAAACCGTCTTCAGTAGCGGAGGCGGTGTTAAATGCACATTATGCAGAAGAACACATGAGCTTAACCAGGGGTATAAGAAAGACATTTCCACATCGTCTTGGATTTGTAGGGAAGGCCCCGAGGACATTTCCTAGGGGAGGGGGCTCAAGGCCACCACCATATGGTAACAGAGTCGTGCCAAGGATAGTACCCAAAAGGATTTCAATGGAAGCGAGTGCAACATCTCGTTCATTGCCAACAACGCAAACAACTCCACGACCATCTCAAGGAACAATTAGTAGGGGCAGGGGTTCCAGGGGAAGGAACTCATTTTAGAGACAGTCACATAACAATGCATAGGTTCAATCTCGTGTTACCTATTGGGGGTGCGAAGGACGCCATTACCAGTGTGATTGCCCAGAGTTACAATCAGGGTTTGTGCATAGGGAAGGAAAGGCACCGATGGGGAGATCAAGTAGCAACCACCAGATTTACGCAGAGGTTAATAACCGCTAGGCCGAATATCAATCCATAGTGGTTGAGTCATCAGGTATGCTAAATCATATCAATATTAAGATTTTGTTTGATTCTGGTGCGACATATAGTTTCATTTCAGCATCTGCATTAGAAAAGAGTGGGTTGGCAGCCTACGAGCACGATGACTTTAAACAAGTCGAGATGGCTTCAAGGGAAAAACAAGTGGTAGGACCTAGTGTTGATAATTGTATAGTAGAACTGGGAGTGTGTACTACCAGGTTGAAGGTATACGTCGCTGCTCTCGGGGCATATGACCTAATCATTGGAATGGATTGGTTAGCAGCTCACCGAGCCATGGTATATTTTTTCGCAAAGAAGGTGCTTTGTGTCGGCGATGAAGGAAGACCAGTAGAGATCCAAGGTGTACAGAGAAAAGTGTCGTTACACTTTATATCAACTATGAAGCTTAAGCAATGCTTGAGGCAAGGGTTTCAACTTTATGTAGTGGAAGTAGTGAATGAAAGGAAAGGACCCTCATTGGATCAGTACCTGGTATTGTCAAAATTTAAAGATGTTTTCCCGAACGAGTTACCAAGGTTACCTCCTGAGAGGGAGCTTGATTTTACTATTGACCTAAAACCTAGTGCAAAACCAATCTCCAAGACTCCATATCCTATGACAGCGCTGGAACTTTGTGAATTGCAAATGCAGTTGGAAGAGTTACTAGACTAAGGGCTAATAAGGCCCAGTGTCTCACCTTGGGGTGCACCAGTAATTTTTGTAAAGAAGAAGGATGGATCCTTATGAATGTGTATAGACTACAAGGACTTGAACCATGCTACAGTGAAAAATAGTTACCCGATGCCGCGAATATATGACCTTTTCGATCAAATGAAAGGAGCAGTCATATTCTCAAAGATTGATTTGCGATCAGGGTATCATCAGTTTAGGATTAAGGAATGTGATATCCCAAAAACTTCCTTTCGAACTCTGTTTGGACATTACGAGCTTGTTTTTGTACCTTTCAGATTGACCAATGTGCCAGCAGTATTCATGAGCCTCATGAACAGTGTATTCCAGAAGTACTTAGATCGATTTGTACAAGTTTTTCTAGATGACATCCTCATCTATTCCAAGAATGAAAGAGAAAATGAGGAACACTTGCGAATAGTGTTGTCCTGCCTTAGAGAGAACAAATTGTATGGGAAGTTATCGAAGTGTTCCTTCTTCTAGAAAGAGATTCACTATTTAGGTCATATCATTTCCGGTGAAGGAATCTCTGTGGACCCAGAAAAAGTAAAGGCCATTATGGAGTGGCTAGTGCCAAAAAATACCCATGAGGTGAGAAGCTTCATGGGGCTAGCAGGTTATTATCGGAGATTTGTGGAAGGATTCTCCAAAATAGTGAAACCCATCACCACCTTGCAGCATAAGGGGGTCAAGTATGAATGGATAGAAGACTGTGATAGTGCATTCATTGAGCTTAAGAGGTTACTAACTAGTGCGCCAATTCTATGAGTGTCGGATATGGAAAAGAACTTCACAGTCTACACGAATGCCTCGAAGCAAGGGTTGGGGGCTGTGCTAATGCAGAATGGAGGAGTTATAGCTTATGCATCAAGGAAGTTGAAGAAGCATGAAGAGTTATATGTGACTCATGATTTAGAGTTGGCAGCTGTAATGCTAGCTCTGAAAATTTGGAGGCACTATCTTGTTGGACGAAACTTTGAGCTCAAAATGGATCATCAAAGTTTAAAACATCTCTTCACTCAAAGAGATCTGAATGCCAGGAAAAGGTGATGGAGTGAGTTTATGAGTGAGTACAATTTTGGTATATCGTACATCAAGGGAAAGGAAAATGTGGTTGCAGATGCCTTGAGTAGGAGACCATGTATCTTGTCCTTGGTATCCTTAAAGGTCAATCTGAGGGAACATGTGTTGGCACAACTCCAACGAGACAGTTGGTATTTAAAGGTTACTTCAAACCTCCAGAGAGGGAGGCAGTTAGATCTAAAGTATGAAGGATATAGTCTGGAAACAGAAGGACTGTTAAGATATCGAGGAAGGATGTACATCCTTGAGAATGGGGATATTCGAAGCATCATACTGAAGGAAGCCCATAGAGCACTTTATTGTGCGCATCTGGTTGTGAAGAAGATGTACGCAGATATGAGGAAGCTCTTCTTCTGGGTAGGCATGAAGTGCGATGTAGTCCATTTTGTCGCAAAATGCCTAGAGTGTCAACAAGTGAAAGCCGACCACCATCACCCATCAGGCCTCCTACAACCACATGATGATCCTATGTCCAAATGGGAAGTCATTTCTATGGATTTTGTTGTGGGGTTGCCGCTCACATCCCATAGACACAATGCCATTCTTGT
Source organism: Picea glauca (assembly GCA_000966675.3). NCBI lineage: Eukaryota > Viridiplantae > Streptophyta > Pinopsida > Pinales > Pinaceae > Picea > Picea glauca. The sequence goes on along the minus strand of JZKD02S0398065.1, from coordinate 205,268 downwards.
GATAGTGGATAAGTTAACCAAGAGTGCTCACTTTATTCCGGTTAGAGACACTTACGATGTCACTGATGTGGCATGTGTGTTTGTAAGCGAGGTTATCCATTTGCACGGTATACCTAAGAAGATCATTTCAGATAGGGACTCCAGATTCACTTCTAGGTTTTGGACAAGTTTACAGTCAGCGTTGGGGACTCAGTTGAACTTAAGCACAACTTATCATCCTGAAACAGATGGGCAAACTGAGAGAGTAAATCAAGTCATTGAAGACATGCTTAGGATGTATGTAATGGATAATGAAACCCAGTGGGAGAAGTACCTACCTTTGGTAGAGTTTTCCTACAATAACAATTATCATAGCTCCATCGGAATTCCACCCTACAAAGCTTTGTATGGGAGGCCATGCAGAACGCCATTGAGTTTGGATAGACTAGAAGACCGAGTAACAGTTGGGCCAGAATTGATTCAGGAGATGGAAGAACAGGTGATTCAAATTAGGCAAAGACTAAAGGAAGCACAGGATAGGCAGAAAAGCTATGCAGATGCACACAGGACCGACCAAAGTTATGAAGTGGGAGACCGGGTTTTCATTCTTATCAGGCCTAATAAGAGTACCATATGGTTCGGGAAGGGGACGAAGTTGTCACCTTGAATTATAGGACTGTTCAGGATCCAAGAGAAAATTGGACCCGTTGCATATCGTCTCATACTGCTACCCCACTTGCATAAAACTCATAATGTATTTCATGTATCTATTTTACGTCATTATGTTGTTGATGAATCACATAAACTAAATTGGAAGGAATTGCAAGTATCGAACGTGGGAACCCTCACAGTAGAACTGTTACGCATATTGGACCGTAGAGTTCGACAGCTTAGGAACCGTCTGGTAGACGAAGTTAAGGTCCAATGGGACAAGTATAGTCCAGGATCTGCTACTTGGGAAGACGTTGGGACACTACGGCGAGACTATCCCTCACTTTTTTGACCTCCTCGAGAACATGTTTCTCGAAGGTTGGGTGTATGTAACACCACCTTTTGACTTAGACAGCCAGGATTACATGAGGCCTATATACTTTATTTTCTAGTCACAATGAAACTATTAA
>JZKD02S0398065.1:165063-183224 GCA_000966675.3 Picea glauca | reverse complement strand
TAATTCCTTTATTTAGTTATTAAGGAAGAATTTGGCTTTATATTCTTGAAGGCAGGAAATTGCGATGTATTAGATCGTCGTTGTACTGAACAAAGGTAATGTCTTCAAAATATTTTGTCTTGGAATGTGAAGAATAATGTTCTTGGATTATAGATTAAAAGGGGTAAGTTTAGGGTTGATAACATATAACTGTAATGTTGTTGTTAGCTTAAGTTGCAAGGTGTTTTCAATGAGAGGTAATGACCCTGGCACCCTACGGTAATTTATTGTTGTTGGAAGGGGTAAGGAGTAATGTCATGGCCATACATCATTGGAAGATGTGAGGGTGAGATCATGTCATCTTAAATTGGAATGCAATGTTAGGTCAGATATCTCRTAAAGGGTAATGACAGGGTTTTATCCTAAGGCTGTCGATTTTGGTTGTYGATGATGACTTATAAAATACAAGGTACCTTGAACTAAGTACCATAAATYGTCATGCCATGGTAGTGAGGAAAGTTGTTCTTTTGTTAATTTTGAACTTGGTCGATCATCATCGGAAATCATGTCCCGCGCCTTCCGTAGAGGACGTAGTGTTCATCTTACTAATGTGGTATTTGATTGTGATCAGGCGATAGTGGTCTTCTCATGGTGTTCTTCGTGGTTGCGTCGTGTTGTCATCGGGAGGCGACATAGAGTCGAGTGTGTCTGTTTCCCCTCCCACACGCGCGCACACACCTTTAAAACAAAAAAATTTCACCTGGTATCCACATTGTTGGCGTAACAAGGAGGGTTTTCACAAAAAGACTTTGTTACTTCAACCCTCTGTATCTTGTGAATGAATATTTTTTCAGTGCAATGTAGAAATGAAAAATAGGTTTCATGAATAGTCTCCCTGTCTCTTTCTTTATTGAGTATTTACATTGTATTATCATTGTGCCACCTTAAACATGTTTACTTCTGGGTTTCCTCTGTGTTTAAGGTTTGGGTCTAGAGTTTATTGTATTCTTCCCGGTTGGTTATTTTCCTTCTACCCCATAATTGTTATGGTTCTTCCTGGCCAAAAACTTTTTAAGGGTTGAAGCCTGGTCTATCTCCTTTCATCATTACCACCCTACTACCTAATCTATGGAACTCATCCTAAGGACCCTAAGACTGGAAACGATGAATGATATTATCCTAGATTGTCTATTGTCAAAACCCCATAGGGTATTTTTTGTATTTACCATTAATACATATATACATTCAATAACCCTTTGTGGGAAATTCCTCAATTTATTCTGGGTAAAATCGACCCTCTGTAGGAATTTTGTAGATTTCAATCTGTGTAGTTAGCAATAATATACAAATGTGGCAATTTCAATCCTTTGTTCATGAAGTTAGTCATGTGTAAAATTATATTAACAGTATGTAAATCGTAAAGTGTGCTCTATGTAATTACGTTAGCACTCTATGGAATTCGTAATTTATACTCTGCGTAATATACATATATGAAATATTAATCCTCTATGGAATTCATGGATACGCTATGTGTACAAGTATATAATGGTATTAATCTTTAGTGAAAATGCACAAATATGCTCTGCGTAAATGTATACTCTGTGGAAATTCGAAAATATGCTATGTGTAAACCTATATAGCAATAGTTAACCCTTTGTTCGTAAGTTACATTATGTGCTTCATACAGCAAAATATATCGGGCAAGATTAACTCTCTGTTTCGTAAATTACATTTGGTGTTTTATATAGAAAGTATATATATGGAAGAATTAAGCCTCGGTAGGAAAGTCGTGTTTGCTGTCTATGTAATTAAAAGTCATATCAGTCCCTCTATGGGTAATTTGTATTTACCTCATGTGTAATAATTAGTCCTATTAATCCCTCTGGGGAAAAATTCATGTCTGCACCGTTATATTTTTAACCTTCGATTATGGTTCTTGTCTTATGTTACTATGCACTCAGATCTTTTGAATAATTACCATTATGTAATTCCTATTTAGGTTTTAAAAATCTATTGTGATTTAACGCAGGTTGCATCTTATGCGCCTCTTTAGATTTTAATGGTCTAAAGTTAAAATACAAAGGGTTTCGAGGAATACGTGCATCCTTTTAATAAATTTGTGGATGGTCTATTTTCATTCTACTTATTTACTTTCACTTTCTTTGTTTTATAAGTAAATATTTATGCATAGTTACATTAAATTAATGATGGGGCCGTGTTTTATTTTGCGAGGGTACCCATCAACCGATTTTGGGTCCACTCATCCTCTTCCTGGATCATGGAAAAATTGTCTCATAGGCGCCAGTGGTGAGTTTGTTCTTCGCCGAACTCAAGATAAGTATTGCCTTGACTTAATCTTAATAATTAATTTCCATTTAAAATGGTAGTATAGTTCACTAAACCCTCATATTTCTCCTTTTGAAGGTTTATACAATCAAGGAAAGCGAAACAAGGAAAAACCTCCTGCTCAAAAGGTATTCGAGTTCTAATCTAGGCGTACATATTTTTTGCATTATTATTAGATTTTGTCTACAATACACGTGGTAATGGAGTCTTTGGACAATGGTACTCCACTGTAATATGTGAACCCTGATACATTGAATGCACAAGTTGTTTTGAAAATATTTTGAACAAGGTTCATTGAATGTAACATCTACTTTTGCAATACATTTGTAGACTACTAAATCACTATTTTCTGTGGTTATTGATAATATAAAAAATATATATGGAATGTTATTCGTTCTTTCTGTTCTCTATGGTATTTGTATAGATTTGAAATAGTAATTCAATATATATCTAATTCAATGGTCAATAGGAATATAACCATAGTTTTATCATTCCTTTATGCATGAACACATATATGCATATACAATCATTTATATATATGCTAATGACCAATATGAACATACAATCATTTCTATAATTTCCTTTGCATGAACACATATATATGTATATATAGTTGTTCATATATTTATAACCATATTTAATGATTAAGAGGAACATACAATAGTTTTTCTATTTTTGTACAGATGAGAATATATATATGTATATATACCATCATCACATTTCAATTTAAAACAATATAGTACCCTTGAACTATAATAAACCATCACATTCCTAACCAATAATAATCAAACATAATATTGACAAAGAATGCAAGTCAAGATACATATCTGAAACAGAATGCTGGAATACAAATGGAACAACCATTTTCCACCCAACCGTAGAACATAATAGCCAAGTTCACTTGCCCTGTTCACCCCCTAGCCTAACCATGATTCCATAAGGGAAACTGAAATGCTCCTCTTTAGCTACAGTCACCATCCACATATCAAAAATTCCTTTGCCTCATAGTCACATGCTCATAACAACAAAGATAGATTTTCATTTCTCCCAACATACTAAGCAACGTCCTACCTCCTCCATATGTTGTTTTTATATTCATCTTCTTCCTAGGTATTTCCTTCCCTCCTTAGGAAATTCACATATTTACAAATCCCTAATTTTTAGGGGCTGATAGTGGTCAAATTCCACATTTTCCACTTGTAAAAATCAGCCAAGAGGCAACTCAAACCTGTTCCTCACTCATGGAGTCATGGTTAACTATTTTTAACTTGGCTATTCCATTTGTATTCCAACATTTAATTTATAAAAAGTTTGTCTCCCACATCTGTCAAAATAAAAGAGTTTAGTTGGGAAAGTCAAATATTTTCCCAATAGTCATCAATAATTAATTACAATAATAAAATTCCAAATTCAGATTTTCCATAAATGACATATAATTTACAAATCTGAATTTTCTAAAAATGGAAATTTATTCCAAAGTTAGAATTTAATATTCTGAAGTTTTGGGGATATTAAATGGACCAACGAGAATAAAGGGATTAAATGGTGAAAAATACTTCATGCTACTGATCGATGAATACACAATAATGACTTTAGTTTTCTTTCTCAATAAGAAGTTAGAGGCATTAAAACACTTCAATACATACAAAGAGATGGTTGAAATAGAGACGAACTTGAAAATCAGATGTTTGATATCAAACATTGGTGCAGATTGTACATCGAAATAATTCATGGATTTTTTTGATGAACATGGAATAAAAAGACAATCCTTAGTAGCTAGGACACCTAAACAAAACATAGCCACTGAAAGAAAGAACATGAGAGTAGAGGAAATGGAAAAAAACATGTTGAAAGATTCTGATTTGGGTGACATCTTTTGGGAAGAAATCGTACATACAACAGTTCATATCCTGAATAGAGGAATGCTCAGAAGTAATAGTGATAAGACTCCCTACAATATATGGAAAGGAAGACTGACAAATGTGAAGAATTTAGAGTATTTGGAAGAAATTTCTATATCAAAAGAAAAGATGGCAGGATTGGAAAATTTGACTCCTGATTTAAAAAAGGAATATTTGTCGGCTGCTCAAACAAAAGCAAGGCATACAAGTGAATCAATATGAGACTCAACAAAATAGTGGAAAGCATTAATGCATAGATTAATGAGACAAGTGTACAAAATATGAAAGAGGAAAGAACATACTCATCATAGCAGGAAGGAGAAGAGGTTTTTAAAGAAGAAGTAGAATAAGAAGAAATGAAAGAAGAGGAAGAGAAGCTAGAAGCATAGCAAGGGAACAATGACCAACAAAATATTTAGATATCTCCCAAAAATCCTATACAATGGTTGTAGAAAAATAATCCATCATAACAAATAATTGGGACTAAATATGGAGGTTTTGAAATCGAAAGAAAATTATGCTCACCAGAACAACGAAATATAGCACTATTGTCCATGGTTGAAGCCAACATTTTTGAAGAAGCGAACATTGATGAACACTAGATGAAAGCTATGGAAAAATAACTAGATAAGATATAGAAGAATGAAACATGAGAACTTGTTCCAAGGCCTAAGAATAAGAACGTGATTGGCACATAATGGGTATTCATAAACGGGTTGAATGAAGATGGACAAGTAACTAGGAATAAAGCAAGGTTAGTATGCAAGGGATATTCTCAAGTTGAAGGAATATATTTTGAAGAAACTTTTTCCCTAGTTTCCATAATGGAAGCAATCAAATTGATCTTGGCTTATGCATGTTCGAAGAAAATAAAAGTGTATATGATGGATGTGAAATCAACCTTCCTAAATGAATAACTAGAAGAATAAGTCTGCATCTAACAAACAAAAGGGTTTCTACTGTCAGAAAAGGAATATTATGTTTTCATATTGAAGAAGTCATTGAATGGACTCAAACAAGCCCCTAGAGCATGGTATTCATGATTGGACAAGTATCTACAACAAAAAGGGTTCAGGAAAGGCAATGCATAAATCAATCTCAACATAAGGGTAAATTGAGATACTGTTGATAATTGAAGTTTATGTTGATGGTATTATTTTTGGAGGTGATGATGACACGATGAGTCAAAAATTTGTTGAAGAAATGCATAATGAATTCAAAATTTCATTACTTAGTGTGTTTTATTTATTTGTGGGACTCGACATATGTCAATAAGATGCATTTATTTTCATCTCCCAGACCAAGTATATCAAATAAATGTTAAAGAAGTTTGGAATGGTAGATTGCAAGCCTGCAAGTACTCCCATGAAGACTAGCTACAAATTGATCAAAGATAATAAATCCAAGGATGAAAATTAGAGACTCTACATATCGATGATTTGAATCTTACTCTATGTGACAACATCAAGACCAGATGTGATGCAAGCAGTTGGACAGGTTGCAAGATTTCAAGAAGCATGGAAGGAAACACATGTTATGGAAATAAAGAGAATATTTAGATATCTCAAATGAATATAAGAATATGGATTATCATATCCAAAATGGAATTATCTATATCTAGTTTCATACACATATGGATATGGGAATGAATTTTTGATGATATAAGAAGTACAATTGGATCATCCTTCTACTTGGGTGATTGTATGGTATCCGAGTTGAGAAAGAAACAGTCTTTAGTATCATTGTCCATGACAGAAGCAAAGTATATTGCAACAACAACATGTTGTATACAGGTTCTCAAGATGAAACAAATTTGGTAGGACATACATGTGGAATATTACGAGTCGATTCCAATATTTTTTTCTAATACCAGTGTTATAAGTATATATAATAATGAAGTGATGCATTCCAAGAAGAAACACATTTTTATCAAGTTTCACTTTCTATGGGAACATGTTATAGAGAAGAACATCTAGGTGGAGTAAGTTGGGATAAAAGTACAGATTGCAGATATCTTCACCAAACCTATTTTGAGGGATACTTTTGAGTATTTTTTACCGAAACATAGACTAGTTTCAACCCCATAATGATCTAGATGGAAGTTGGCATAGTAAGATAGAGGGAGAAAAATAGTAACCATGAAAGAATTAAATTATTTTTGAATTATTTTTATCATAGATTTACACAAGGAAGCACCATGAAGAGAAACATCAGTGGAGATTAGAGGCTACAGATAAGGGAGAAACCCCAAGGAGAAGTCATCCTTTTTCATTGATGTCAAAGGGGGAGAGAAAAAGAGAGGCATGTAAAGGAAGAAAAGAGCCATGAAGATAAGGGGAGCATGCATGATCATGAATGTTTGACATGTCTAAGTGTTGTGTCTATTTGTTTCCACGAATGCCAAAGGGGGAGATTGTTGAAAGATTAATTATTGAAACATTAATTGTTGAAAGTTTAATTATCATTGAATTGTTGAAATATTGGTTGTCGTTGATGTCAACCCTTAAAAACAAAGTTATTAGGTAAATTAGTTGTAAATATAATTTAACAAGTTGCATTTTAAAGTAACTGTAAACAAAAGCTAACAAGTTTCATGTGAATTGCATGTCAGTTGCATATCATCATGAGATCCTCATTAAAAAACATAGAAGATTCAATTGTAATATCACTTTTGAGAATATAGCTTGGAGATCTGAGGCAGTGAGAGGAAGTCAACAATGTCCAGTGAAGGAAGAAGTTTCCAGGATCTGAGTGTACGAAGAAGAATCCATAGACAAAGGTTCTTTCAACAAATATGTGGATTTCAAGATGACAGGTGCATACATCGACATGATGCAGTAAGGAAAATGATGGATACTCGTGAGAAGACAATGTATAGGGTCATGTACCTGTGAGGAAAAAATGTTGAACATTAGGGATCCAAAAAGAAGTTCAACTACAGGTTGAAGGTATGTCTTCATGTGTGTGTTAGGGTGAGTATTTTGAAGAAATCCAGAACATGTATGTCTTAGTGATTCATAAGAATTTGATTTGGAGAACTCTCTTGTGAATATTGATATGAGGTGTGTGTGGTTGCAGTATTTATGAGATACATAAATCAGTACAAGTAACATAAATATCAGAAACAACAACAACAATAGGTTATTAGAGATAGAAGTAGTGAGAAATTTCTCTACATTTATATTTCAGTGCGGTTGGAAGGGGGTTCTAGCCTCCTTCTGGTTGGATTTAGTTAAATTAGGGAGTTGGATCTTCCTACAGGTTCCAACTTGTAAATAGGGTGTTGGAGTCTCCTTCTAGTTGTAGCTAGAGAAATAGAAAGTTAGTGCTTCCAACGAATGTACTCTTTGATAAATAAGAAATTAATTGTGGTTTTATCCCACATTGGGTTTCCAAGCAAATTTACGATGTACTATGTTTATGTGATTTATATGAATTGGATTATTGTTTTTTGAATGCTCATGATATTTATTTGAGGTTTTACATTTTGATTAAAAGTACTAATTGTTCTCATACTAATTCATCTTCCCTCTCAGTATTCCAGCAAAAGGTGGGGAATACTTCTGGTTGTTGATATGTGACCCAAAATGTTTTCTTCTTGTTGACTCAACTATTTCTTGTTGAATCAACTTGGATTTTCTAAGACTGATCGAACCATGTTCGATTGTTGTTATAGATGTACTACTTCTTATGTTGGATACAAATATTGTCTGGATTGAAAAAGAATAATTATCTTGCATTGTTGGTGATAGTGTTCAAACTTCTTTAGGAGTGACCTGCTTTACCATGTTTGATCTTTTTTGCACAAAATTCAAAATAAGGGACATGAAATTGGGAGCAATATCATTCTCATATAGACACTAAATGATTAAGGAGAAGCAAAAGATAAGGTAGATAATATATTTTTAATTGATGTAAAAGCAGTCAGTTGAAAATGCCGACTCAAATTTTTGTCACCTATATTAAAATATCACAAATTATTATGAAACCTATGATTATGACTATTATATAGATAATAGGTGAGATACCCAAAGAAAAATTTCAAAATTTTTGGTTCTTCAAGGTTTTCCTAAACATAGGATTATGCTTGAATAGATGCATCACTCAACAAGGTTATATTGTTGAATGATTCAAGTTTTATTATATTTTGCTTGATGAATTCCTTGCAAATATGAAATAAATCCATATCATTAAGCATTTTGATGGTGTCCTCAAAGTTTCATACCTATTCAAACATCCAAGGTTAGTCTTCAAAATTCAAAAAGGGTGTTAAGAATACAAACTCGTCAAGTTCCATGTCAAAATAAATAAGTTTTCTCTCAAAAAACATGTTATAGATATAAGACTTAATACTTTGTATAAGTATTATTATCAAATTTGACTATCTCTGGCATTTGGAGAAGAATTATTCTTCAACTATCAAAATCATGAGTATATATATGAGGAGCACATTAAAATGTTTAGGTTTCATTATTAAAGCATCCTATTGATATGACAATATAGAAAGACATGTCCATTGGGACCATCATATGTTTATATCAATGATACATCCTGTTGATTATTTGGGTTGGTTGTCATTGTTGTCAGCCCTTGAAGAAAATACAGTAGGGAATTCTGGTAGCACATAGATTTGGGTAATGGACCCAATTTTTTTTTATGGATAATGGTATGAGTTTTGATATATTTGTAGGCAAGACTACTCTAGATGGATAGTACATGTCATGCCATTTCCAGTGGTATGTGACACTACTACATATTGAAAAAATTATGATGACTACTTGCGAGGAAAGTACTCTTTCGTCTCAAAATTCAAGAGAAAAAGTTCAATTTTTCAATTTTGATCTTAATCCACCCCGTATTTTTCGCTCTATTGACGGAACCAAACTTTCGTCTATTTTGCGACGATATTCAAAATGGTGGACTATTGTCTCTATTTCGACAAACTTGTGTTTTCTTCGCAAGAGTGATGCTCACTATTGATCGTTACACTTTTTGATACTATCCATATTGACCATTATACATTATAACAAAGTCTAAATTGATACAGTCAACGTTCATCACAAGAGCAACGAATTGACCATTATAATTGTTCTTGTCTTCGAGAAAGTGACATAAATATAACAATATTTATTTGTTATATTTAGGTCATGGTCATCGCAATTCCGACGACCGTGACCTAAATTGACCTATAAATATTTGGTGATTTAAAGATGTTGTGACAATATTGCTATAAAACTGATAGTTCCGAAAGGGTATTTTTGTGTGGAAGTTATGCGGAAGAATGTCACAGAATATAATTAGTGGTGGGGAAAAAAGTAAAGCGGGTGAAAAGAGTGATGGTAGATGTTATTGCCCTTGCAAAAAATGTTGCCTCATACATCCCATAAGAATTTTAATAGCAACAACTACAAAACATTGTAGGAAATATGGGCACATTGATGGCGGATCGAATGAATATCGTCCCATGGTAATTAGCTATATATTCATTATTTGTTTTTATTTTGTAAATTTTATATAAAATTGTATATATGTATATATATTGTTTGCATGTTTTTTATAGTATAGACTAATTTTGAATGATTGTTTTGTTGGACACACCTACCACACTTAGAGGGGGGGTGAATGAGTGTGGGGCTCTTTTTCCCAAAACTTCCCTCTTTACATAAAACTCCTTAGTTAACATTCAACATTTCTTCATTACCCATTGCTATCATTTATAGCCATTTAGATGTAAACATATACCAACAACATATATCAACAACACATATCATCAATAAGTCATCACCAGGAGGAACACAAAGAACATAAGATGCATGTACAATTTTTCTTTTTATTATGGAAAACAATCTAGGGTTTATCAACAACAAATGAATAGAGTACAACTCTACAAGAGCACCATCTCTAAAATGCAAGACTCAGCTTACACCCTCAGCGCCAAATAATATGAGCCAAAAATCCTCAACAGATATCAATCTATCAACAGGTACGTGACCTGTCAGTAGTGCAGCACACGTGTGTACACGCACTGGCTCACTACAACCTGTGTGTGCATGCGAACAGCGTATAATGCAACATGTGTATGCTTCTGAGCAACTAGGGCTTCTCTTTGCTTCACATGCTTAGATCCTCTGCAACCTACAATGACTTTCGCTTCTGTCTTCCACTGTCCAAAATGACCCAGAACCAGTCATAACATCTCCAAGATCTCCAATAGCTTGTTCATTCTCCACAATAGATCAATATGAATGCTATCACAAACATGTATAAGCATCTAGTATACAATAGCAATCATGTCACCACTAAATCACAAGAGTAGTGATCACTCCATCAACTGAATCAACCAAACTAAACCACATCATAAAAGTCATACCAATAATTCCCTAATCATTCCCATCACATCAAACAATAGTATTCATAAAGACAATAATGTAATCATACCAGTGTCTTAGTGATAGATCTGAGGCCATAGAATACAGATCTGGAACCTGCCTAATCATCCAAGAACTTGGCACCAGCTCAAATACAAGTCTTCACTATTCTGTCCACCATACGCTCCTTGTCTTCAGACAGCCCGCGTTTACCTTAAAGTATACACACCCTAAGCACAGACAACCCACATATACCTAAGAAACTAGGGTTTCTAAAGTTTCGAGAGTTTTTCCATCAAGATCTCTGACATTGCCAAAACTTTGATGTGTCCATGAGATCCTCTTCTTACTCTTCAATCATAAGAATAGATCTTCAATCATGCTCAAGAGATCCACACCAATAATGCTCAAGAAACTCTCGATCAATACTCCATAGGATAATCTCAAGAATCTCTCCATTGATCCACAAAAAGGATTCTCACCAGATGTGCATTTCACAAGAGATCCTAGCTTCTTATTTATACTTTCATCCTATAGGTCACTTAACCTATTTTCCTTATTTTAGGGTTAACCACTTTCCATAAATAGAAAGTTCTCCAATATTTTATCATTTAAATATTCCTTCTTGATTTTGTCACTTCTCTTTATTATTTAAATAATCCATATTGATTTTGTGACTTTTATTTATCATTTAAATAATGATTTCTTCTTTTCAAGAACTTTGACTTCTTTGACCTTGGGGGCTTCAAGCCTTCATATGGGGGTCCTTCAACTTCGTAGAGCCATAACTCTGAAACCGTGAGGAGTTATGTGACTTTCCACATACCACCGGAAATGGCATGACAAGCACTATCCATCTATAGTAGTTTCACCAACAACTTCATTGATCTTCATATCATTATTTCACATACAATCATGGGTCCTCCAACCGTTCTTATAGGATAACTCAATCTGCAAAGCGTCTTCCCGTGAGGGATTTCACCATAAGGGGACCACTTTGGAGTTCATCCATTTGTGCTCCTTATCAATCATGATAAGATAATAATGAGTCATATTTTCATCAAACAGACTATGCGTCATCATGTATCAATGACAACTCATTGATCCATCTTCATCTATGCATCATTTCAATGATCCATCTTTATCAACTGGTTTCCACTTTGACATCTATCATTCTCATCAAGGACAATACATATACATGGTTCATCAATCATCAATCAATCAATTACTTGACATAAATCAATGAAATCAATCAATCAAACCATTTACATCAATGACATATGATTGAACAATCTCCTAAATAATCAAACCATTGGCATCAATGACAACATGATCCAACAATATCCTCCTTTGGCATTGATGGAAATACCAACATTGATGTCAACACCAATTACCAATTATTGATGTCAACATGTAGATAAGGCATGCTCTACATCAATAGTCAATGTGACTATCTCTCCCCATCAATAAACATCAATCACATCAATGTGATTATCTCTCCCCCTTTGACATCAATGGAAAAGGGCCATTCTCCTCTTGGTGCTGCTCCCCCTGCTTGCATTCTCCTTGTGGATTCTCCCCCTATATGAATTCCTTTGATCTTCCTCTGAATAATCTCTCCCCTTTTGGAAAAGTGATATTACTCTGATGTAATGTTGAATATACATCGAACATACTCCCCCTGTGGCCATCGCTCCTCCTAGAATTATTCCTCTGTGCTCTTTCTTCAAATATAGGGATCTTTTCTAGGTATGCATCTGATAAATATCTCCTGCTAGAATCATGGGAAGAAGAATGACTTCCCCTAAGGGTATGTCTCCCCCTATATTCTCTACAAGATGAACAATATGCTACCGTATGATGATCCTTGGACCTGTTCATGGATCAAACGTGTGCCATACCATACATCATGAAACAAAATACATGACACCAATGAAATAGAGAATCATGAACAATATATCAACCAAGTACGTCATGTACCACAATGTGCCCACCATGCACAACACGCATGTACATAAACCATGTACATCAACAATGTGCCAAAAGATATCATCCATGAAAATGTATCCACCATATGCCAACATGTGCATCTACCAATTATGCCAACCATACCAATATGCTAAACAAATACCATCCATGAGTGTACCATCATCCATCATTACTTGCACCAAGCAAGTATATCAACGATACATCAATAAGCTAAGACTCCCCAATGATGTACAACATGACTGTCAACTCAACTCAACAACTACATGTCTCAATGTGTATCCCATTCACATGAAAAATGCATGCACCGTGATATCAAACAATACCATATGCTTCCAATAATACATCATAAGATATATCAATGAAAATCCAATTATGTACCAACCATGTACCCCAACAGATTATTTTACATAATCCAATAGATGAGCATTTGATCAACATCAATCCATACTCATGGGTTAGTGCCATGCACCCAAGATTTATTTTATATCATAACCTTACATGATATAACTTAGAACCATAAAAACCTGAAACAAACAATGTCAGAACCTACAATAAACAATGTCACACCCTGCAACACAGAGTTATACCATCACATCAAGCTGCAACCCATGTGCATTGCCTTTTTCCCAAGGCTTTACCACATATACGTAGCATGTTGCATAACATAGCACATGTGTACGCGACCTATGCAAGGTCATCCAACGTATGTATGTGACTGTCACCATTTTCACCCGCATATGCCTTGGTAGATGTCTTACTTAAGCTTCCCTTCAGTCTTTCATTCTGTTTTGGCTACTTTGTCTTCTTCACCCTCTTCTATAGATGACCCTTCTCCTCAGAACTTGAGCTCTGAGCATTAATATTTTAAAATATGTCTCCCTTCCTTACTTCATTCCTTCTTCTATCCATGCTATGTGAATTCCCCATCATGGACTTTCTTCTTGTGATCCATCACTCCTGGGATTTGTGGCCAAATCCACTAGAGTTGTAGCATCTCATGGTGTTACAGTGAACAACAATGTGTCCTACTTGATCACATCTCCAACACCTCATGGTGTTATAAAATCTTCCATTATATCTCCTTTCATAACATCTACACTCAAACGATTTGTGACCATATCCATTACATGAATAATAATGCCCATGAAAAATACTTTCATACCTTTGCTTTGGTGTCCCAAGAATAGCTTTTTGATGTATTCCTTGTTTTTTTCTTTTGAAATCTTCTTTCCCTTTGTGTAGATGGTTGTTTTGCAACATTTCCTTCCTTCTTTGATGGACTGACCTCATGCTTCTTTGAGGTTCTTTCTTAATCATGTGTATCTTTTCCTTTGTATCCAAGACCTGATTTATCACATGATGACCTTTGACTTTCCAAGATCTCATCCAAGATTCGTGAGCTATTCAATAATTTTTTGACTTTTCTATCTTCTTTCTAAGGTCAACAATTTCAACTTCTAACTTACAACATGACTCTTCCTTTTCATTTATTTGAATCTTCAATAGTTCTTCTATTCTTTTGGTTTATTAAATTTGGGTCTTGAGATGGACAATGGTTTCAAAACTTTTGCTAATCTCATCATCTACATTTATATCTTCTTTTCCATTCTTTAGTCTTGTGATCTCTTCTTCCTTTTCTTCTAATTTAGAACTCTCTTCTTGTTCTTTGAGAACTCCCTTTAACTTCAAGATGTAAATTTGAATCCTCCTATGAAACTTCTTAGTGTTATCCGAAAGATAGTTATAGTGTGTATAAAAATGATCACTCCTATACATGTATAAACCCTCTTCAATTTCCTTTTGAATTTCTAATAGATTTTCTTTTATTCTTTCCATGGGATAACTATCGTCAAACTTTACATAAACTGTTTCTAGATCATCCTCTTCACTTGAGAAAAAATCAACATCATCACACTTTGAATCATTGCAATCAAGAGTATTGGGAGATTCTTTACCTTCAATATCTTCCTTCTTGCCAATGCCATTACATGATTTTTTGCCTGCATTTATATCTTCCTTTGTGCTATCATTACTTGATTCTTTATCTTCACTTGAAATTTTTTCAAAATCACATTTAGAAACAATGCATTCAAGATATTTTGATGATTCTTTACCTTTGATGATATTAATGGAGTGGTATTCAATTTATTCCTTCTCCTTCTTTCTTTGATATGTTTCCTCTATCTTTATCCATATATCCTTGGTGGAAGTGAATTGTCCCATTCTCTCTTTGATAGGGCTTGAGAGTCCAGTAAGAATGATCTTGAGAGCCAATGCATCATTCTTATTTCCTTCCCTTTGAGATGCAAGCTTTGACTTGTTCTTCAATGGAACTGATCCACCAATGGTTGCCTTCCAAATAGTTGCTCCCATTGTCTTCAAATATAATCTCATCTCTATTATCAAAGTAGAATAGTATTCCTCATCAAGGATTGGAAATTCATCATCCATTTGTGTGTCTATGGATATGCTTCAAGCTTGTTAAGGCTTGTAGTGAATGCCCACTCTGATACCAATTGTTGGACACACCTACCACACTTAGATGGGGGGGTGAATGAGTGTGGAGCTCTTTTTCCCAAAACTTCCCTCTTTACATAAAACTCCTTAGTTAACATTCAAAATTTATTCATTACCCATTGTTGTCATTTATAACCAGTTAGATGTAAACATATATAAGAAACATATATAAAAAACACATATCATCAACGAGTCATCACCACAAGGAACACAAAGAACACAATATGTATGTACATTTTTTATTTTTATTATGGACAACAATCTGGGGTTTATCAACAACAACTGAATAGAGTAAAACTCTACAAGAGCACCATATATATAATGAAAGACTCAACTTACACCCTCAACACCAACTGAGATGAGGCAACAATCCTCAACATATATCAATCTGTCAACACATACATGAACTGTCAGTAGTGCAGCCCATGTGTGTATGCGCCCTGGCTCACTACAACCCGCGTGTGCACGTGGCCAATGTATAATGCAACATGTGTATGCTTCGGAGCAACTAGGGTTTCTCTTCGTTTCAAATGCTCAGATCCTCTGCAACCTGCAATCACTTTCTCTTCTGTCTTCCACTATCCAAACTGACACACAACCAGTCAAAACATCGCCAAGATATCCAATAGCTTTCTCATGATCCACAATAGATCAATATGAATGCTATCTCAAACATGTATAAGCATCTAGTATACCATATAAATCATGCCACCACTAAATCACAAGAGTACTGATCACCCCATCAACCAAATCAACCAAACTGAACCACATCATAGAAGTCATACCAATAATTCCCTAAGCATTCCCATCACATCAAACAATAGTATTCATAAAGACAATAATGTAATCATATCCGTTTCTTAGTGATAAATCTGAGGCCATAGAATAAATATCTAGAACTTGCCTAATCATCCAAGAGCTTGGCACTAGCTCAAATACAAGTCTTAACTATTTTTTCCACCATACGCTCCCTGTCTTTAGACAACACGCGTATACCTTAATGTATATGCACCCTAAGCACAGACAACCCGTGTATACATAAGAAATTAGGGTTTCTGAAGTTCCAAGAAATTTTCCATCAAGATCTATGACATTGACAAAACTTTGATGCATCCGTGAGATCATCTTCTCTCTCTCTTCCTTAGAATATATCTTCAATCATGCTCAAGAGATCCACACCAATAATGCTCAAGAAACTCTGCATCAATACTCCACAAGATAATCTCAAGAAGCTCTCCATTGATCCACAAAAAGTATTCTCACCAGATGTGCATTTCACAAGAGATCATAGCTTCTTATTTATACTTTCATCCTCTAGGTCACTTAACCTATTTTCCTTATGTTAGGGTTAACCACTTTCCATAAATAGAAAGTTCTCCAATATTTTATCATTAAAATATTCCTTCTTGATTTTGTCACTTCTATTTATTATTTAAATAATCCATCTTGATTTTGTCACTTTTTATCATTTAAGAAATGGTTTATTCTTTTCAAGCACTTTCACTTCTTTGACCTTGGGGGCTTCAAGCCTTCATATGGGGGTCCTTCAACTTCATTGAGCCATAACTCTCAAACCATGAGGAGTTATGTGACATTCCACATACCAATAGAAATGGCATGACAAGCACTATCCATCTAAGATAGTTTCACCAACAACTTCATTGATCTTCATCTCATTATTTCACATACATGCATGGGTCCTCTAACCATTATTATGGGATAACTCAATCCACAAAGTGTCTTCCCGTGATGGATTTCACCATAAGGGGACCACTTTGGATTTCATCCATTTGTGAACCTTATCAATCATGATAAAACAATAATGAGTCATCTTTTCATCAAACAAACTATGCATCATCATGTATCAATGACAACTCATTGATCCATCTTCATCTATGCATCAGTTCAATGATCCATCTTTATCAATTGGTTTCCACTTTGACATCTATCATTATTATCAAGGACAATACATATACAATGTTCAACAATCATCAATCAATCAACTAATTGACATCAATCAATAGCATCAATCAATCAAACCATTTACATCAATGACATATGATCCAACAATCTCCCAAATAATCAAACCATTGGCATCAATGACAACATGATCCAACAATATCCCCCTTTGGAATTGATGGCAATACCAACATTGATGTCAACACCAATTACCAGTTATTGATGTCAACATGTAGATGGTAGCCTCCTAACCCGCACATAGGCAGAACAAAATATTTGGATGTAATAAATGTCAATATTAGTAAGGCCTTTCAATAAAATAGAATAAGGCGGATGTAAGAAGACCTAATAGAAACTTCCACTTCTAGAAGGATCTTCCTCTAGATACTTCTTTTTAGTATAAATAGGAGTTGAGGGTATGAGAACCCTAGATTGGATATTATTGTAATATAGCTCTTCTCAACTGGAGGTTTCCCCCTCGAAGATGCCCATGAACGTTTCTTTTAGATTCAAAGTGTTATTTATGTTGTTATTCTTATATCATTTCAATGTTATTGTGGTGAATGTTCTGGTTATATTGTTGTTATTCTGCCATTACTAGCATTTTATTTCGGTTTTGCATAGATTTTATATCTGGTATATTACAAGTGGTATCAGAGCACTTTCCTCAGTAGAAAGTGCCGGTTAAATTTTTTTTTTCTCAGGGTAGAGATGTATTTTGACGTCTTTAAGCCATAGAGATTTTTCATTACGTGCATAAACCCGTGGTTGAGGGATTCATACATGCAGGAAATACAAGTGGTACTTAAGCGTACATCCATTGGCCACCCTTGTAACCCCTGTTGGTACCCCTTTGATTGGTAGTGCATCAAAAAACACCTGTGTACGGATCAACCTAGATTACCTGAAGCCCTCTTTATATAAACTGATCGGTCACCTGAATGCTATAGTGTCATCGATAACAACACTCAGGAAGAAACTCTCTAGTACCTGGGTAGTTGGGTAGTACGGATAAGGGTACAGTCTATCCTCCTTAGTTAGTTCCCTGAGATATTGGGTCGAGTACTACTGTTGGACCCCGCACGTATATCAGAGAGCTATA
>JZKD02S0398065.1:100201-147467 GCA_000966675.3 Picea glauca | reverse complement strand
TATTTATTACTGCTCATTATTGGATAATAATTCTACATTGATATAACATTTGAAGAAAAAGGATTAAAATTACGTTATTACTGATTCACCCCCCCTCTCAGTAATCCAACAGGTCAGATATCGTATGTATGTGACTGTCACCACTGTCACCCACATATGCCATGGTAGATGTCTTACTTAATCTTCCCTTTAGTCTTTCATTCTGTTCTAGTTTCTTTGCCTTCTTCACCCACTTCTGTAGATGACCCTTCTCCTTAGAACATGAGCTCTGAGCATCCATCTTTTCAAATATGTCTCCCTTTCTTACTTCATTCCTTCTTCTAGCCAGGCTACGTGAATTCGTCATCATGGAATTTCTTCTTGTGATCCATCACTCTTGGGATTTGTGGCCAAATCCACTCCAGCTGTAGCATCTCATGGTGTTACAGTGAATAACAATGTGTCCTACTTGATCACATCTCCAACACCTCATGGTGTTATAAAATCTTCAATTATATCTCTTTTCATAAGATCTACACATAAAAGATTTGTGACCATATCCATTACATGAATAGCAATGCCCATGAAAAATACTTTCATACCTCTGCTTTGGTGTCCCAAGAATAGCTTCTTGATGTTTCCTTGCTTTATTCTTTTGAAATTTTCTTTGCCTTGTGTAGATGGTTGTTTTGTAACATTTCCTTCCTTATTTGATGGACTTACCTCATGCTTCTTTGAGGTTCTTGCTTCATCATGTGTATCTTATCCTTTGCATCCAAGACCTGATTTATCACATGATGACCTTTGACTTTCCAAGATCTCATCCAAGAGTCGTGAGCTATTCAAGAATTTGTTTGACTTTTCTATCTTCTTTATAAGGTCAACAATTTCATCTTATAACTTACAACATGACTCTTCCTTTTCATTTATTTGAATCATCAATAGTTCCTCTTTTCTTTTGGCTTCTTCAATTTGGGTCTTGAGATGGACAATGGTTTCAAAAAAATTTCTAATCTCATCATCTACATTTATTTCTTATTTTCCATTCTTTAGTCTTGTGATCTCTTCTTCCTTTTCTTCTAATTTAGAACTCTCTTCTTGTTCTTTGTGCATTCCCTTTAACTTCAAGATGTACCTTTGACTCCTCCTAAGAAACTTCTTAGTGTTATCCGAAAGATAGTTATAGTGTGTATAAAAATGATCACTTCTATCCATGTATAAACCCTCTTCAATTTTCTTTTCAAGTTCTAATATATTTTCTTCTATTCTTTCCATGGGATAACTATAATAAAACTTTACACAAACTATTTCTAGATCATCTTCTTCACTTGAGAAAAATTCAACATCACCACACTTTGAATCATTGCAATCAAGAGTGTTGGAAGATTCGTTAGCTTCAATATCTTCCTTCTTGCCAAAACCATTACATGATTTTTCGCCTGCATTTGAAATGTCTTCAATATTTACCTTTGTAATATCATTACTTGATTGTTTATCTTCACTTGAATTGTCTTCAAAATCACATTTAGAAAAAATGCATTCAAGAGTTTTTGATGATTCTTTACCTTTGATGATCTTGATGGAGTGGTCTTCAATTTCATCCTTCTTCTTCTTGCTTTGATATATCTCCTCTAGATTTAGACATAGATCCTTGGGGGAAGTACATTGTCCCGTGTTCTCTTTGATAGGGCTTGAGAGTCCACCAAGAATGGTCTTGAGAGCCAATTCATAATTCTTCTTTCCTTCACTTTGAGCTGCAAACTTTGACTTGTTCTTGAATAGAACCGATCCACCAATGGTTGCCTTCCAAATAGCTGCTTCCATTGTCTTCAAATATAATCTCATCTCTATTCTCCAAGTAGAATTGTCTTCCTCATCAAGGATTGGAAGTTCGTTATCCATTTGTGTGTCTATGGTTCTCCTTCAATATTGTTAAGGCTTGTACTGAAGGCCTGCACTGATACCAATTCTTGGAAAAACCTACCACACTTAGAGGGGGGGGGGTGAATGAGTGTGGGGCTCTTGTTCCCAAAACTTCCCTCTTTACATAAAAATCCTTAGTTAACATTCAACATTTATTCATTACCCATTGATGTCATTTATAACCAGTTAGCTATGAACATATATCATCATCATATATCAACAACACATATCATCAATAAGTCATCACCACAAGGAACACAAAGAACACAAGATGTATGTACAATTTTTCTTTTTATTATGGACAAAAATCTAGGGTTTATCAACAACAACTGAATAGAGTACAACTCTACAAGAGCACCGGTTCTATAATACAAGACTCAGCTTACACCCTCAGTGCCAACTAAGATGAGGATAAAATCCTCAACAAATATCAATATGTCAACAGGTACACGACCTGTCAGTAGTGCATCCCATGTGTGTACGCGCCTTGGCTCACTACAACCCGCGTGTGCACATGGCTAGTGCATAATGCAACATGTGTATGCTTCTGAGAAACTAGGGTATCTCTTTGCTTCACATGCTTAGATCCTATGAAACCTGCAATCACTTCACTTCTATCTTTCTCTGTGCAAAGTGACCCACATCTAGTCACAACATCTCCAAGATTTCTAATAGATTGTTCATTCTCCACAATAGATCAATATGAATGCTATCTCAAACATGTATCAACATATAGTATACCATAGAAATCATGTCACCATTGGATCACAAGAGTATTGATCACTCCATCAACCAAATCAACCAAACTAAACCACATCATGTAAGTCATACCAATAATTCCCTAAGCATTCCCATCACATCAAACAACAATATTCATAAAGAAAATAATGTAATCATACCAATGTCTCAGTGATAGATCTGAGGCCATAGAATGCAGATCTGGAACTTGCCTAATCATCCAAGAGCTTGGCACCAACTCAAATACAATTCTTCATTATTCTTTCCACCATACGGTCCCTATCTTCAGACAACCTGTTTATACCTTAATGTATACACACCCTAAGCACAGATAGGCCACATATACCTCAGAAACTAGTGTTTCTGAAGTTCAGAGAATTTTTTTGTCAAGATCTCTGACATTGCCGAAACTTTGATGCATCCATGAGATCCTCTTCTCGCTCTCTTCCTCATAATATATCTTCAATCATGCTCAAGAGATCCACACCAATAATTCTCAAGAAACTGTCCATCAATACTCCACAAGATAATCTCAAGAAGCTCTCCATTGATCCACAAAAAGGATTCTCACCAGATGTTCATTTCACAAGAGATCCTAGCTTCTTATTTATACTTTCATCCTCTAGGTCACTTAACCCATTTCTATATCACTTAACCTATTTTTCTTATTTTAGGGTTAACCACTTTCCATAAATAGAAAGTTCTCCAATATTTTATCATTTAAATATTCCTTCTTGATTTTGTCACTTCTCTTTATTATTTAAATAATCCATCTTGATTTTGTCACTTTAATTTATCATTTAAATAATGATTTCTTCTTTTCAATAACTTTGACTTCTTTGACCTTGGGGGCTTCAATCCTTCATATGGGGGTCCTTCAACTTCGTAGATCCATAAATATCAAATCGTGAGGAGTTATGTGACATTCCACATACCACCGAAAATGGCATGACAAACACTATCCATCTAGGATAGTTTCACCAACAACTTCATTGATCTTCATATAATTATTTAACATACAAGCATGGGTCCTCCAACCATTCTTATAGGATAACTCAATTCGCAAAGCATCTTCCTGTGAGGGATTTCACCATAAGGGGAACACTTTGGAGTTCATCATTTGTGCACCTTATCAATTATGATAAGACAATAATGCGTCATCTTTTCATCAAAATAACTATGCATCATCATGTATCAATGAAAACTCATTGATCCATATTCATCTATGCATCATTTCAATGATCCATATTTATCAATTGGTTTCCACTTTGACATCTATCATTCTCATCAAGGACAATACATATGCATTGTTCATCAATGATCAATCAATCAATTACCTCACATCAATCAATCAAACTATTTACATCAATGACATATGATCCAACAATCTCCCAAATAATCAAACCATTTGCATCAATGACAACATGATCCAACATGTTTGTAATTATAAAGTTAGAGTTTCCCTCTAACTTTCCACAGAATATTGCACCAAGTATTAGTAGAAATGATGTTGTACCAACTCAGGAACATCATGACCAAGCAAATGAGGATCTCATGGAAGAAGATGACGAGACAAATTCACTTAATGATCCCATGGAAGAAGATGATGGGACAAATCAAATGATCCAAGATTTTTTTTTGCAGCCGGATGAGGATGGGGAAAATGTTTGTATTTATGATGAACCTCTATTAGAAAAGGAAAATAAATGACTTTATGAAGGATCAAGAGTAAATCTTCTCTCTGCTACATTGTTGTTAGTGAACTTAAAGGTTATGAATAATTTGTCGAACACTTGTATGACACAGATCCTAAGGTATGCAATATGTTTGATTTCATATTATACGTAAAATACGAATGCATTTTTTACGATTAATATTCTTACATTAACTAGTTATTTGTTATGTTGTAGATTGTTAGGTGAATTTTTGTTACCATTGTCAAATATTTTACCTCGCACATATCGAGGTTTGCATGCCATTATGAAAGACATTGGAATGGATTATCAAACTATACATGCATGTCCTAATGACCATAATATATTATGGACAACATGCTTCGAAAACAGAATGTCTGCAATTTTTTATCAGTAGATATCGAACCGATCAAGTAACAAAAAGGGTGCCTCGAAAGGTTGTTCATCATATTCCCATAATTCCACGTTTTTAGCTTTGTTTAGGTGTGAAATCATAGCACAATTTATGGATTACCATGAACGTAACAAAAGTGGAGATGGTGTTCTTCAAATTCCTACCGATGGTTCTGCATTTAGGGAAATTGAGGAAAAATGGGCAAATTTCAAAGATGAACATTGTAATGTTAGGCTTTCATTGGCATATGACAGTGTTAATCCATTCAGAGAGCTTAGATCTATTTAGTTAGTGTGGCCTATCTTTTTTATCAACAATAAAATTCCTCCTTGGATCTCAATAAAGAGGGAGCACATAATGTTGACAATGATTGTTCCAGGTATTTGTTTGCATTAATTTTTTGAATGTAACCTTTTTATTTGTTTCAATTTTTGCATAATATCTTTTGTTTATTTATTTACTTGTATATATTACATGATATCATTCCTATAGTAATTATGTGTAATTTCAAACAATTAGGTAAGTACCAGGTTAAATATATGAATGTATATATCAAGCCTCTTATCGACGAGCTACTAAAGTTATGGGATGGCATCACAATGTATGACATATGTAAACCAATCGTGGAGAAGGAATTTAAATTCCGTGGAATAATTTTATGGACAATTCATGATGCCCATGGACTAACACATTTTTGTAGTATGTAGAATTCTAATATTTCTCTTTAATACTATAATTTTTTTTAATGTTATCATGGTGCATGTTTAATTTTTAAATAATTTCATCATATAATTGACATTAATCCATTTGTTGCAGGTCTTCAAAGAAAGGGTAAATTTGCATGTCTAGTTTGTGGCGCTAATATGAAGTATCGCCATTCAAAATTTTTAGGAAATATGGTGTTCGATGAGTATAGGCACCTTCTTCCTAAGAACCATAGGTATCGTACTAATGAAAAACATATTTTCAATGGGAAAGAAGACACTAGTTTAAAACCACGAAGAATGGCACCTCACATATGGAGGTTGGAATATAATAGAAATTGTCAAGGTACTCAATTTCATAATGTATTGTAGATCATGTAATGTTTATTTTAATCATTGAATTTATTTTACCGTATTAGATAATTATTTTTGTGATTTCTTTTATGCTTCATGAAGGTCGCAATCATCATGAAGGTATTAATAATGGGCCTCAATGAGGAATGAAATATTATCCCGCTCAATTCATGAGGTTTCCCTACTATGAGTGGATAAAAATAGATCATTTGTTTGATACAGTGCATATCGTGAAGAATGTGACTGAAGCATTATGGCGAATCATAGATGGTAGGAGGGACAAATATTTTTTTTTCTAAATTTGTACTGACATTCAGGAAGCCAATCATGCAATGCGAAGTGTGATCCGATATTCAAATAGATCATATGGAGGACTAGACTGAAATAACCTTCCATGGTTATTAATAGAGAAGCAAAGCAATGATGTAAAATAGGTCATTCAAAGAATTAAATTTCCCGCGGGTTTTGCTTCAAACATAAATAATATCTTAACGAAGAAAGGTGAATTTGGTGGGGTAAAAACACATGATTTCCATACCTTCATTAAGGTAATAAGTTTGGTATACATATTTATATATATTGGCCTTATACATGTCTTTTAATTATTTTATTTTTTCTTGTCTACTTTGGTCGAAACAAATAACGATTCATTTTTTTGTTATAGTATGTTCTACCGCTATCTCTCCCAAACGAATTTGACAACAACTTTAAACAAGTTATATATGATCTTGGAAAATACACGAGGTAAGTAGTTGTGATTTATATGAAAAATGTTCCTTCAAATTATTGTTGTATTTAACGACACGTGTTTTACTTGTAATGTAATATAGTATATTATGTTATGTTGAAACATGTTATCTTCTTGTGTCATGATCTCATGTAGATGGTTTTCATTGAAATAAATCCATTAAGATGATATAAATTATTGGAAGAGATAAATTCCTCGTCTAATGTGTGAAATGCAAAAGTATATACCTCCAACATTTTTCAATGCACAAGAAAACTACCTCATACACCAAGTTTAGGAGATTGAAATTTGTGGACCTTTCACACAAGGTCAATGTGGATGGTGGAGAGACACTTGAAATCATTGAAGAAGTTGGTTAGACAAAGAGCACGTCCCGAGGGTTCTACGGTGGAGGGATATATGGTATATCAATCCATGGTGTATCTTTGTCAATATCTTCTTAAATTAGTAGTTCCAACTATGCATGCAGTGGATCTCATTTGGGATGTGAACTCCATCAAAAAATTTGAAGATTAGGAGCATTTGTTGGGGCAAGGTAGAATGAAAAACATGAGAGGTAATATATTAATAATTGTGAAAATTTATATTAATAATACATACAAAGTTTCATTTTTTTTGTATATTATCATACTCATTAATGTATTAATATAATTTATCTCATAAATTATTAATATTTATAATTACCTGCATATTGGACGTTATAACTAATATTTAATATTGGTGAATTATGATTTTTTGATTTAGTTGCTCAATAGTGGGATGCATTGCATTTATACATTGCAAATAATCTTGACAGGATGAATGTATCAATTGAATTGGTTATCATCGCAACGACTTTTTCAATTGGTTAGATAAGCTCGCTGTAACGGAGATTCCAATGTTATGCAGAGGGAAGTTGATTTAGCATATGGTTTGAAAGATGGACATGTAAGAAAATTCACCCATTTTATTCAGTTATTTTATATTATATTAATGTGACTACATGTGTATTGTATTTTTCAGATACTTTCGAAGTTATATAAATATATTTTAATTTATTAATTGACAATGCATCTTTTACATATCTGACATATTTCAATTGAAACACCACAAGGCTATGTGGTGCAATGTTCGTAAATTTCACATCAAACAATTGGATGAAACCAGGAAAACTTATGATAGTGGGATAACTGCAGTATTCCAGGTCACTAATGTTTCCTCTAGGAGTGACAGACATCCCCGAGAATATGAAAATAGATATTATGGGTATTTGAATGATATACTTGAGTGTAACTTTAATTCCTTCAAATTAGTTATGTTCGATGTCAAATGGTATAAGTTATGAATGCATGAACACGATGAGGAAATAACTGTTATTCAACATGCCAATGGATTTCCAAAGGACATGATCATTATGTTTTTCCAAGCCAATGTGAACAGGTCTTTTACGCAAATGTTCTAGGTGAAACGAATTGGTCATTTGTTGTTAGATATGATCCAAGAGGAAGGCCAATTAAGTATACTCATTTAGACGAAGAAGATGATATTGAAGATCAAGAAGATGATTCGACAGATCAGACAGAGATGGAATATCATGGAGGGTTGACAGATGGAGCATAGGAAGAAGATCATGATCCAAGCGTAGGAGACAATATTTCAATTCTTGATGATGATGTCGATGAAAATATGCTCAAAAATGACATTGATGATGATGATGATATCATCAATCCTTTCAACATCATTTCTGAATCAGATGATGATATAGATGTTGCTTTCTATGAATAAGATCAAGATATAGAATAAGGATGATTACATAGATGTTGAGGTTGGATTAGGTACATGACTATATAATATTTTAATTTGTATGAATTATTATCTTAAAATAATTTACTTATAATGTCATGGGTTAATTACATGTTTTTAAGTTTTATGCGACATTTTTATATCCGATGTTACATGTTGTTTAATTATTATGTGAAACCTGAAAATAGTTGTCAATATACTAAAGTACGTGGTAGACTAAAAATATCATTTAGAAACACATAATTTCATGTACCTTCATTAATTTTTGTTTTTGTAGTTTATATGTATGAATCTTAATAGGACGTTTCTTTCGATTATTTTATATTTTATAGATTGGGTTTTGGGGATCAATTGAGAGTGATTTGAGGGGGATGGAAGGGCCATATGAGATTCCACCTTCACGTGGTTGGCCTTTTTAAGTAGAGGATAAATTATTCTTGAAACCAAGAGAATCTCTTTCCATTTTATACCATCATGATCGTACAAGATTTCATCAATATTTTTTTCACAGTATTGCATCAATGAAGTTTCGATGAACGTGCTTGTCATTTATATAGAACTGTTTTTGAAACCCTAATTTTCTTTCAAAGAAAACTAAAAGGTACAAATCCCTCCCACTCTCTATTGCTTGGGGAATATGGTTGGCCAAGAACATGCCTTGAAGGTATGTGAGGGTTTCAAGAATCAAGGATGTATGATGTCCCCACATAATATTTGAGATCGTCCAAATTTGCATCAACGTTCATCATTTTTCACCTCTCATTGTCATCATTCATCATTACCTTCTATTGAATTGATGTCAGAAATATCTTGAAATTTGACATGGAACTTCCAATACACCCATCATCAGGCCACCTATGTTTTGGCCCATGTTCCCACTGATATAATGATAATTCAGGTAAGTCCTGAAATTATGAATCTATCCATGCTTAGGCCACCTATGTTTTGGCCTATGTTCCCATTGATATAATGATAAGTCAGGTAAGGCCCAAAATTCTAACTCTATCCATTGTTTTGGCCCTTATTCCCACTGATATAATGATAAGTCAGGTGAGGCCCAAAATTCTGACTCTATCCATGCTAAGTCCACCTATGTTTTGGCCCCTGTTCCCACTAATATAATGATAAGTTGGGTAAGTCTCGAAATTCTGATTCTATCCATTCTCAGGCCACCTATGTTTTGGCCCCTATTCCCACTAATATAATGATAAGTCAGGTAAGGCCCAAAATTATGACTCTATCCATGCTCAAGACACCTATGTTTTGGCCCCTGTTCCCAATGATACAATGATAAGTCAAGCAAGGCCAAAAATTCTTCTATCCATGCTCAAGCCACCTATGTTTTGGCCCCTGTTCCAACTGATATAATGATAAGTTAGGTAAGTCCCAAAATTTTGAATCTATCCATGCTCAGGCCACCTATGTTTTGGTCTCTATTCCCATTGATATAATGATAATTCAGGTAAGGCCCGAAATTTTGACTCTATCCATGGTGAGACCACCTATGTTTTGGCCCTTGTTCCCACAGATATAATGATAAGTCAGGTAAGTCCCGAAATTCTAAATCTATCCATGCTCAGGCCACCTATGTTTTGGCCACCTATGATAATTTAGGTAAGTCCCAAAATTATAAGTCTATCCATGGTCATCAATTCATCATGTAAACCATAAACCCTAATTTTCTTTCAAAGTACACAATTTGGTTGACGCAAGTTTTAAGTTTTCATCAGTATTTCTTCATTTTTCTTTCAGGTTCTACATTAATGTATATACAATGTATCCATGTCATATTTTTGATGAAAAATCCCTCTTTTTCGTTGAATGTTTAATCAACATCATAAAAATACTAGAGGCGGGCAACAATTACATGTGAATGGGGCCAAAGTTGATTTTTTTTCCAACTATATCTTTATGCATCACAATTTTACATGGATAGACTATTCACATGAATTAACTATATGGGATGGTTTCTGGACTCAAATATCACTCACACACTCTCTCTTCCATCATCATATCATCATGTAAACCATAAATCCTAATTTTCATATATTCTAGTAGATATCTTAATGATTCCAAATTTCATGTTTGTATTTGACTCAAGGTCCATCTAGGTTGCAAAGTATCAAATTTTAATTTCAAGTTGATAAACCAAATATGAAATGAATCCAAGCATCATTTTATATCATCTCAAGAGAGATGAATTTAAATACTATTGCGATGAATTAGCTATACTATCGACGAAAAAAGTTCTTCGATAGTATAGCTAATTCATCACAAGAATATTGTGTCTAATTTGAATGGTGTTACATGGCTTGCAAGGAGTGTAGGGATTATATTATGGTGCAATGTAGTCTAGTCTATAAGAACAATCTTTATGCCTAACCTCAAAATTGATAGTAGCATATCTTGTTCATAAGACACATATTCTTTGTATGTTTCCTTTGTGGTGGCTCAAGCCCTCAGTACACAAGATGCTTGACAATGAAATGTAACAATCTGACTATTGAATGATAGTGTTATGTCAGCCATATTTAAGGAAATAACTTAAGTTTCTTAGGTCCTATTTGAATATTCTTAGAATTGAGATTCGTTACATATTCCTTGAAAAAAGACACAAGTGTTGCTTCTGCAGTTCTTAGAATACTCACCAGAATGAAGACTGGCCTCCTATATTTATACTAATTTTGGCAGATTGCCTGGACTAACTTCTCATTCTGGATACTAATTCTTTAGTATATAATACTTCCTTTTTTTGACTTCTTCTCTTTGAGGATAATAACCTAATACAAATCATTCTGTTGAGCCAACTTGTCTTCTAGGGTTATTAACCAACTAATTAGGGTTTCTTATTGCTTCTCAGAATATTATATTCTTTTCAGGCTTATACATGGAGGTAAATACCTCCCGCAGCTACCATAATATCAACAACATCAAATATAATATGGTCCAATGGACATTGTAATAAACTTAGATAACATTCAATAAGATATGATTTGACTAAGGTTATGGACCATTAGGAGTCTCTTAAAAGACATGTCCCTAGACCCAATGCACCATTTTCCATGTTAGGTTTTACCCATGCGGGCATGAGAAATAATTTTCATTAGACTATTTCAATTGGTGATAAAATGGCCAAAAAATAGACAATAAGAGACTTTTGCGTTGTAGTCATTCAAATAGGTTTTAAGAGAGGGAGGTTGACAACTGGTAGATTTCATGTGCGACTGCAACATGTGGTTGAAGGATATTTAATCTACCACCCACTTTAAAGAGGCGTAACGTATAAGGTGGGATTTCTAGTAATGAGGACTAGACAAACAAAATGACAATGCAAAGACCAAGTAAAATAGTCATCATGTACCTGACAAGTTGCATTCTTGACATCCAACGACAATATATTCAACACAAGTACATATTCAACATAAGTACATATTCAACATAAGTGCTTGTGAGAATTTGAAGTATAACTTGTTGACTCTCTGCAATATGTTTTTCAAACTTGAAGAGCATATTCAACATATTGTCTATGAGGCTTTGAATGAACCTAAAAATGAATACCATTATTTGTGATGAAATCCCTTCAAGAAGAGAATCCCTTGAATATCATGCTACAAGAGGAAGAACATATTGATTCAATAATAATTTCTCAATCCAATCCCATTGTAGTCTCTACTTTTGAGATTGATCATTACATAGAGTTGGGATGTTAAATTTACCCTTTTAAACATTATCTAGATGATCTATTTTAGAGCTATACATAGAAGACCGGTCTTGGTATTCATATTTTGTCTTTGACCCATAATCATATAGGTCATGATTTGCAAATGGCCATAGGTTTGCCCCATCTATGAAGGTATACATACCCTACCCCCCTTTGTATTTGAACCTATGACCTCCAAGGAGAATACACATGTTTTTAACCATTATTATATGTATACACATTTATTAAGTATTAAATATATGCAATTCATATAAAATATTTATTAAATATTTAAATATACACATTTATTAAATATTTAATATATGTAATTTATATAAAAAATTATTTATATAATATGTAATTTATGTAATTTACATTATATAAATTATATAATATATAAAATATATACAAACAAAAATAGATAATCCCTCACCCACGAGCACATAACCCCATTGTTCAAATTACATTGCCTCACCACGACTGATAGTGCATACCATTGTTGGAGGAGGAACGACGAAGAATAACCTCACCTATGGGAGTGACTAAGAGTGTATTTCATTGTTGTAGGAGGAGCGACTGAGAGTTCTCTTGTTGGAGCGATAAATGAGGAGAGACAAAGTAGGCCCTTGCTGGAGTGATGGAGGAGACCCCACCTTGACTAGAAATGATGCCAAAATTGGTAAGATCTTAAAATCATTTAAAACCCCAAATAAGGATCTGAAGGTTATTGAGATGCTCTTTGAATTTAGGCAAGGGTGTGTTGTTTAGAATTAGGTTCAAAGCTCATTACCATACCTCTATCATCTAATCACATAGATATTTCTTTATATGGCCAAATAACTATTATTTTATGAATTCCTTTGAACCTTCTTATGGTTTTTTGACTAGAGATGCATGACCCTACACATGAGAGAGGCCCTTGATCCTAGATCTCACTCACTTTTACCACTCTTTCCCAAACTGGACACCTTGAGTTGATTATTTATTTATTTCATGTTCTTTTGAAGATAGAGGCATACAATTGGGAAAAAGGCATACATTCAATGTGTAGAATAATGTTCTCGAGTATATGCATAACAATGAGAATAATAACGCTCTAAAATTTCATAATTGAGTGCTAGTAGGCAAAGAAATTCCCAACAATGAGTGTAATAACATTTTGAAAAATTTTCATTAAGTTTTGGTAGGAAAAATATGTACATAATAATGAGAGTAATAACACTTTGAATTTTTATCCTTGAGTGCTAGCATAAGTACTTAGATAATTGAATGATCCATGTCACCTATGGTTATGTAATTTTTTGTCCTACAACACTACACCTATGAATATGTAATTTTTCACCCTAACCATATTGATTTACCTACAAAATTAGTGCATTTGAATACTACTCACAAAACAAATGTTCAAGAATGAACTCAAGAATTAGACCCAATTTTAAAGATCCTTTATCATTGGCCAACAACCAGTGAATCAACAAATCATTACATATCCCATGAAATAACGTTCAAGGTCATCCTTAACCCATGAGGGTTTCAACCACACAAACATAGCTAATGTAGTGTCATAAATGGAAAAAGATGGAAGAAACTTGTCTTTTCCAAGAGCAAGAGAGAATCCATATTGAAATAAATTTCATTTCCATGGGTTGCGTATTTTGAGGGGGGAAGCATATGATTTTGACAATATTAGAGACAATGTTAACTAGAAATGATGAGACCTTCCCACAAAATTAAGAACATGTGATACAAGTGGCCCTTTTAGAGGGTCAACACATCGAATTATCTTGGAAAAAGTATGCACTAAACTTGGGTATCCAATGTATCCCAACATTGATGCGAGAAAATAATATAGGGGAGTGGGTGGAATCATGAAGCAATAATAAGATACCATGTCAACTAGGGAAAATCCTTTTTGTAGGTAAGAAATGACTTGTGATCGATTTCTTCAACAACTCTATTGGTTTCTTCTTCTATTTCAACACAAAACATTATCCTCATTTTTAGGAAAACTACAAAGAAAAGGTGATTTATAAAACACTAGTCTTAAACCACTTTCAAAGAATAACAAGCCCCATGACCTTTGATTTCTACACAATAAAAAATAAAAATACGAAATTATGGCATTTTTTGTGCTACATGTAGGCCTAGAATTTGACATCCCACATGGTTTCAGAATGCTCATTCAATGGTATTCCTCAAGATTCCTATTCCCCACCAACACCATTAGAATTTGTGTAATCTCACTCCTAAGTAGTGTCCTGCATATTGTTGTTTTGGCTCAAACACACTATTTTCTCTTCATACAAACTCAAAATACTCTTCATCCTTTCAATCTAGGAATAGATTTGTCCTTCTAGGTCCTTGGTATTTTTGTTGCTACACCCTTAACCTCCCAATATTTCCATCCTTTTCAATGCCAAATTTGCTAAATCTCTTTCCTCCAACAATGTTTTGAACTTCAAATCCCCTTCACTAATGACTATCCTACCTCTTTATTACCTCCTCCAATCGTTTGTTTCCTCTAGGGAATCTAAGAGAACTCACAAGAAATTTTTTCCAAGATATTTACATCCATAGTTGTTAGTTTTCACTCAGCCACATTGCAGAGGGTGTAGTTGTACTTCCTCCTAGTCACCAAGCTTATTGTTGCCCCACAGTAGTACTAATGTGAAGTGTGGAGGTCATGCCTCTTTTCTTTCAAACCCCATAGTCTATACCTTTGAAACCACATTGGTATATAGCTCCACATCAACACTCCACTTCACTTTCCTTTGCACTTAACATGCAGTACAAAGTGAAAAGGAAGTTCTCTAAGAAAAACAAATTATGCTCTACATAGCCCCTCACTTTTTATGTGATTTCTTCTATGTGCATCAACCTTCCCCATATCCTTTACATCATGCCACCCTTTTTTTTATGCTTTTGCTTGTATATGAAAAGTGAAAAGTGAAATCATATGAGCTTCCCTTCACTACATTCTTAGCTCTGCATGCATAAAACTTTCTAAGGAAAAATAATAGGATTTTGGCCAAAATTGCAAAGGAGGTTTTGTTGAAGGCCTTAAACCCTATAAAATTGTAGCTTAGAACACTAAAATTGAACATAAATAAAAAAAAATCATTAAAGAGAACCTTCTTTATTATTGGTCCATTTAGGGTTGAACCACACATCCCCATTGGGAGTCTTTTGGTCTATAAGCTTCATCCCCTTCTAGTTCTTCCACCTCTTCAGGCAATGGAAGTTGGATGATGCATAATGTAGGAATGGATGGAGTTGCATGAAAATGTGGGATGCATGTTGCATGGATGTTGTATGGAGGTTATTGATGTTGTATGGAGGTTATAAATGGTGGGTATAATGGTGGAATGGATGAGTAGAGTACTAAAGAACATGAACAAAGTACCTTGATGAGTACTAGATATTTTTACCACTCAAATCCTCACATATTCAACACAAGTAGAGGTAAATTAAGGTAACTGACAAGTAGCATTATTCACATCCAATGACAACATGATGCATCGAATATAGTCATCAATTATATCATCCTTGCTATGGATTCTTCCTCACTTGATGGATCCAAAAATTCATTTAGAGCCTTCAAATTATTCTTCTTTATCCAATTTTCTTAAAATTTATATGCATTCATTAACATATTCTTTTTCTCTTGTCAAATATGACTACATATCATTTTCTTTCCTTCAAAGTTTTATTTGATGGGGTTTTCAAAAAAGTGCATCCTTCCCTTTTCTTGCTCCCAATATAGGTAAAACAAAACCTTCTTAGTATATGCCTTATCCTCCATGTCGACCACCTCGACCTCTTCTTCATTCACCATAGCCACCTCTTCTTATATAGTCACCAACCCCTCTTCACCCCGTGCAACCTAATTCTTGTATATTGTTTGTATGTGATATATTGTCTAATATTTTGTCTTGTTTCTTTCATTTTCCTAACATTGAAATGTATTGTGGGTATTATCTTGACAAATGCAACACATTGTTTTCTTGGTATTCCTTAGATTGTGGGGACCATCTCAAGACAGACCATTAATGGCCATAGGGATAGAGACCATATTATTTATGAGTATTAAAGATGTGTATGGTGGTCTCTATAATCATAAAATTTTACTATGTTAGAAATGATGACATTTGATTCAATGTTGTATAGGTGTACTAAGTGAACTATGACATTTGCATGGTATTTTTAAAATCTGGGTCATTTTGCAGTACTGCACACATAGTAATCTATCAAGAACTTATTTCTTTTCTTAAAACATCTTTCTCCTTCCCATAGCTAGTTTTAGTCAATGTTGAATTTCGTTCATTTCATTTTCCTCTTGCATGGTTTAAAGAGTCAAGTCAAAATGCCATCAGTTTCACGACCACTCCTTTGAGTAACAACAACCTAAAATCAAGTGCTAATTAAAATTTATCTAGAAACTTTTCTAGGGCTCTTCAAACCCATCTTAGCTTAGGTGTAGAGCTTTGGAATAGGATTGTGAGACTAACTTACCAAAGATTCTAAAAAAACATAAAGCCTTGAGTTAGGGAGTGAATTCCAGTTGCTATATCACTAACTTTGTGAAGACCTTCTAACACAAGGGTCAATAATGAGGTTTCATTGGGGCCCTCAGAGTAATGAACCCTGCTTTGTTGGTCTTGGTGTCGAATGTAGATTGTCCCCCCTCTGCTTTGTTATAGTGGGTGGTACCATAGAGGCCATAATATTTTAGACTTCCTACATAAGGTGAGAGCACAAGGAAGCTGGTGTTGTACCTAGGATTGATGTTGGCTAGACTCACTCAGACTCCTTGGAGGGTTGCCCACTGCTCGGTGAGGTAACTTGCACCAGGGCATTAGTTGGTTAAGTAGGTTGTCAACGTAACTTTCCCACCCGCCGAAACTCATCCCCTTCATGCATCGATTCTGCGATCTTGGATTCCATCACCAACTAGCGCTTATTTGTTAAAAGGTTTGTTTGCATGCTTGACTCCTATATTAATTAGCGCATTTTGTTCTTTCTCCTTAGTTGGCCTTAGGATTGAGTTTGTGTCTAATGGGATCTATTTCAGGTTAATTCTTCATTTGATCAATAAAAAATATGAATACAATTAAAATAAAAGGTAATAAATAGGTAACAAATACCTCATACCTAACTTACATCTTATAATCCTCCAAAATTGTTCTTTACACTTAGTGCAACAAACACCAAATGGAATGGTTTACTCAAGGTCAATGGATAATGTTATTGGAAAATTCAAAATATTATCATAAACCCACATCTCACGTATTTGTACATGCACCATAGATTCAAAATATTTTATGAAGAGGTTCATGAGTGATTCAAATGTTGCATTGCTTCTCACTGAGCAAAGCACTAGTTATCGAAATCGATGAAAAAAACAATTTTCGAGGGGTTGGAACTGGGAGTGAGGGGTGATATAGCTAAAATCCTATGCCAAGAATCCAACAAAGATGATGGTTCCTCAATCTGACTCTTGGTTTTCTTTTTATGTCCAGTTGCAAGTCACATCCCAAACCATTTCGGGGACTCTTGGCCAATTCCCGCTCAGGGCATAAAATACTAATGGAGAAACATTTTTGAGTTCCATGAGATGATGCGAGATTGTTTAGGCATGGAATAGGTGTAAAAATTATCCATTCTATCCCAAGGCATGGTTTCGTAAATTGGCCCCTAAATCCAAATGTTGCATTGCTTCTTACTGACCAAAGAACTAGTTATCGAAATTGATGAAAAAAATTACTTCTGATAGGTTGGAACCAAGAGTGAGGGGTGCTCTAGCTAAAATAATATGTCATTAATCCATTGGATTTGACGGTTCCTCAATTTGAGTCTTAGTTTTCATTTTATGCCCAGTTGCAAGTCGCATCCCAAACCATTTCGAGGAGTCCTGGCCAATTCCTCCTCCGTGCATAAAATCCTAACGGAGCAACATTTTTGAGCTCCATGAGATTCTACAATATTGTTTAGGCATGGAATAGGTGATCATATTATCCATCCTCTCTTGAGGCATGGTTTCGTACATTGGACCCCAAAATCCAAATGTTTCATTTCTTCTTACTGAGCAAAGCACTAGTTATCAAAATTGATGAAGAAAACAACTTCTGAGGGGCTGGAACTGGGAGTGAGGGGTGATCTAGCTAAAATTCTATGCCAGTAATCCAATAGAGATGATGGTTCCTGAATGAGAGTCTCATTTTTCATTTTATTCCCATTTGCAAGTCGCATCACAAACCATTTCAGGGACTCTTGGCCAATTCCCGCTCAGGGCATAAAAGACTAATGGAGAAACATTTATGAGTTCCATGAGATGCTGAAAGAATATTTAGGCATGGAATAGGTGACTATATTTTCCATCTGCTCTCGAGGCATGGTTTCATAAATTGGACCCCTTAATCCAAATTTTGGTTTGCTTCAAATTGAGCAATACACTAGTTCTCGAAATCAATGAGTAAAGTAATTCCTGAGGCATTAAACTTAGGAGAGAGGGGTGCTCTAGCTAAAATCCTATCCCAGGAATCCATCGGAGTTGACGGTTCCTCAATTCGAGTGTCAGTTTTCAATTTATGCCTAGTTGCAATTTGCATCCCAAACCATTTCGGGGACTCTTGGCAATTCCTCCTTCGGGCATAAAAGCCTAGCAAAGAAACATTTTTTATCTCCATGAGATTCTACATGATTGTTTAGGCATGGACTAGGATACCACATTTTTCATCCACTCCGGAGGCATGGTTTCGTAAATTGTACCCCTAAATCCAAATGTTGCATTGCTTCTTACTGAGAAAAGCACTAGTTATCGAAATCGATGAAAAAAACAATTTTTGAGGGGATGAAATCGGGAGAGAGGGGTGCTCTAGATAAAATCCTATGCCATGAATCCAATAGAGATGAAGGTTCCTCAATACAAGTCTCGGTTTTCATTTTATGCCTAGTTTCAATTCACATCCCAAACCATTTTGGGGACACTTGGACAATTCCCGCTCAGGGCATAAAAGACTAACAGAGCAACATTTTTGAGTTCTATGAGATGCTGCAATATTGTTTAGGCATGGACTAGGTGACCAAATACAAATGTTGCATTGCTTCTTATTGAGCAAAGCACTAGTTATCGAAATCAATGAAAAAAACTACTTTCGAGGGGTTGGAACTTGGAGTGAGGGGTGCTCTAGTTCAAATCCTATGCTAGGAATCCATTGGAGTCAATGCTTCCTCAATCTGAGTCTTAGTTTTTCATTTTATTCCCAATTTCAAGTCACATACCAAGGCACTTCGGGGACTCTTGACAATTTTTCCTCGGGGCATAAAAGCCTAACAAAGGAACATTTTTGAGATCCATGAGATTCTGCAAGCTTGTTTAGGAATGGACTAGGTGACCACATTTTCCATCCACTCTCGAGGCATGGTTTCATAGATTGGACTCTTAAATCCAAATGTTGCATTAATATCATGTCCTTAGTGTTATCACATTAATATGTCCTTAATATGTCCAAAATAAAGAGGGATATCACATTAAATTACGTGGTTGAACACTAATATTGGTAAGTTCACCCTAGTCTAATTGTGCATCCAAAACTA
This sequence comes from Picea glauca, assembly GCA_000966675.3. NCBI lineage: Eukaryota > Viridiplantae > Streptophyta > Pinopsida > Pinales > Pinaceae > Picea > Picea glauca. The sequence continues at coordinate 127,855 of JZKD02S0398065.1, read as the reverse complement.
AAGATATACACATTTTATTAAGAACTTTGAATATAGAAAAAAAAGTTCATATATTGGAACTAGGATGATGATGGACTACTCACTAACAACACGTGCAAATGAAACTGGAGTTTAAACCAAACAGGTACCTGTCATATATTTCTTCATCGAGAGAGGAAATCTTAGGACAAATAGAGAGAAATGTGACTGAATCTAGTAGATATGATAAGACAGCAAGGACCAAAGGTGAAAAATTCAAAAGAAAATTTTGTAGACGCATGAATTTTTTTCTTGCTGAAGGATGATCATGCTTTTATGACGATGAGAGAATATGAGACATAGAGGTGCCACTCAGGTATAAGAATCTAGTGACTCAATGGGTACCTAAGGAACTACCTCCTATAGATGTCGACTTCATTGTCAACAATAGGACATATCACACTGCACCATCCTCCCTACATGGCTTGGGGCTATTTTCCATGGATGGAATAATTGTAAAATACAATACAATAAATGAATTGATGGACTATGTTGGACCATGTTACAATTATAATGATTGGATGTGGCTGGTCCAGTACATGCGAAGTATGTGGAGATATGCACTCACCGAAAATTATATACAACTAATAAACAAGGATAAAAATATGGTAGCCACTATCTATATTGATGGAAGGCCTAAAGCTTATGACAATATCGTAGGGTTTATAAAAAACACATGAACCGGGACATCAAACAAACAACCGAATTGCATATATGAGGGTTGTGAAGAGAATTGGGTAGTCCTATGCACAATAAAAAACATAGCTCCTAGGGAAGAGTTATTAGTGGATTACCATTTGAATCGAATAGAAACATTGACTAATAGTGTGAAGGTACTTATGGAACACCTCTTTAAGAAACCTCTACTTATTTCATTATATTTTTTTATTATCTTTAACATTGTTGTAAGTATTATCTGTAACATTGTTTTTTTGTTATCGTTAACAATTTATTAAATATTTGGGGGTTCTAATTATATTATAATGTGGCAGGATGATAGTGGAAAAGGGCCAACCGCAGAACATGTAAATGATTATCAATTTCCACTTTCATTTTATGTTATTTCTATTATTTTCTTATATATGTTTATTGAAATAACATTGTTTTTTTTTAAATTATATGTAGTCTGCAGGCCATGTTGATCATGATTCCACAGATGAGGAGGGGTTTTATTCATTCCCTGATCCGATGGTATTAATAAAAAAAAAGATCATTAAAGAGAACAAGGAACTTGGTAGCTTCTTAGATCGTCTAGATCAAAGTCCCGACGTCAAAGAAAAGATCAAGCTCCTTATGTCACAACTTAAAAAATATAAGGTAATAGCCATAATTTAATGTGTTTTTTTTAATGTACTCATATGTTCAATTATGATAATTTTTTATTTAACTTTTACATTATCTCACAAAAAAACATTTTCTTTTTTATAAAGACATTTTTGGAGCTTGTTCAACCCAGTGTTGGTAGCAGTGGCGCTGCAGAGACGCTACAAAGTCTTGATGCGAGCAATCATACAACTGCTAGAGTAATATTTACTTCTCCATATTCGACACCTAATTTAGATAGGATCCATGACACACACCACCAGACATCCACACATCGATCAGAGTCTAGAGATGGTGGAATACATGAGGCTCATGGTGATGTGGTTGACATGGTTCCAATTCTTGGAGCTAGACATGCGAAAATCACAGGGACTCTTCCGTGCACATTTTTGGTCGACAATAATGGACTTCCATTAAAACAATCAAGACTCCCAGGTAGTTTTAATTCATATTTTTTAATCGTTTAATGTTGTCCTTCTAAAACATAAATCATCTAGATTATTAATTTTAAATTAATGATCATATCTTTTTGTGTGTAGGAAACAACCATTTTTATAGGCACCTAGAGAGAAAGGCCTTGTTGATTTTTAGGGAAATCTTATGCATGAGGTGGAATTGCAAAAATTCCAACCTCAGAAAGGAATTTATGGATTATCTTGAAGGCCACTTTGGAGTAGACATGTTCAATAAAAAAGTGGTCACCTCTACAGCGGTCGAATATTTAAAATATATGCAGGATGTTTATAGAAAAATCTTGGCAGGAAATCCTAGGTATGAGCATCCTCCCTCAATTCTAGAGAGGGAGTGGAAGGCGATGATTGATGATTAAAAAGAGAATATTTTGAAAAAATTAGGAGAACAAATAACTGGTACACCAAGGTAAATTACAATATTTTGATTTCAATATTGATGCAGGAGCATCTCAAGTGAGCCAGCGTGGGGATAAAGGACAGTTGGAAAAGTGCTTAGCACAAATTTTGAAATATCTTGAATCATTAATGAAGCCATCAAGTGGAGGCACACTTGTAAAATGTAAGCGGACCTTGAGTGATTCGCTCTCATCCTTAGTAGGTAGAAGGCATTTATGGTAGTTAATGTAAGTAGATAGAATTTAATTCTAGATTAGACAGTTTAGAATGAGAGAGGGAAACGGGATATAGACACCCTCATTGTGTATTGTAACATAGAAAAGAAGAGAGAACAGAAGAATAAGAATAGAAGACGACATATAGCATAGAAGAGGAGAAGCAGAGGTTTGTGTAGCCAAACTCCATGTACAAATTTCTGAATTAATACAAGAAAGCTGTGATTCAGACTCATGGTGTTCATATATTCTCTGTGTATGCATTTTTGAATGTTATGCTCATGAATTTTTTACTCTTTCTGTCATGCAATTTATTTTATGCTATGTATGAATGATTTCTTGTTGAATGTTTGAAATCTGAGAGAGAGAGAGAGTAAGGGAAATGAGTTTCAATTGTTTCTCTATCTGAGCAAGAGTTTCTGCAAGGAGTGCAGTTGAATTATCTGCAAGGAGTGAGTTGACAAAGTGTTCAGAGGTTCGTCTCTAAAAGCTCAGGAGAGATAGCTTTTGTTCCCACTCCCTCAAAAGTGCAGTTTGGGCATAGGAGCCGTGCAAGGAGTGTGGAGGCCAAGTAGAGGTTCAGGTTTGGTAACTTGAATGGTTTGTTGAGAGACTGCTACTGCAGGAGTGAGCATAGTTGATGGGTTCCAATTCCTTGGAGTAATTAAGGAATTTTCTACAAGTAGTGCGTGTAGGAGTCTTCTTCAAGACTCATAGTTGGAGAAAGTTTAGGAAGGATAAAGCCTTCAAAGTTGTTGAAGGAGGCACAAGAAGCTTGTGCACTAAACCCAGTGAGAAGCATTGCAAGTTGGGTCGTAGGCGGTTAAGTACCATGGAAAGCCACTTAGTAACAAGTTGCAGACATCCTTGAGAAGGAAAGAACGGATGGTCGAAATTATCTGTGGAGAATTCACAAAGTCTCATGAGCCGTTAGATCTCAAGAAAGAGCAGCGGAGTTATGGTGAGTATTCCCAAAGGTTCTAAGCTCAGGAGGAGTAGAGACATAGATCCAAACCACAGGAGCTGTTGGATTTACCTGTGAACTTCTATTTCGGGTTTTCGCGAGTGGAAGTCCCGACATTTTGGCAACAGGACTCACAAAATCATGAAACGCGAAGTCCCAAAGGCTTAAAGGATTGTGTGGGCCGCAAAATTGGCAGGGGGATAGGTGGCGCATTATCGACATGGAGTCAAATGCTGTTGACCATTTCGAGGTTTCGTGGGGTGAAGACCGAAATTTGTTGCATTAGGATTCACGAAATCGCGAAGTTCGAAGTCTCGATGGAGTAAAGGACCATTGAAATGTCAAATCTTGCAAGCGCACCGGAGTTTAGGTAAATCAAGTTTCAGGAATCATAGGAACGAGTTGATTGACATCGCGACCGTCGAAATCGTGATAAGGAGAAATACAAAAGAGAGATATAAAAGGTCAACATTGATTGTTTTGGGTTTTCGGAGATTGAGGGATAAGGCGCTTGACCCCCGGATTTGTGAAAGTGCGAAGTCCGATCTCCTGAAGTATAAAGGGGAATTTCTCAAAGCTAGTTGTGGGTGCAGATTTCCCGAAAGGTAAATAGAAGAGCCATTGCCGAAAGATCTTCAGGCTAGTGTAAGGGAAAAGATCATGTGTACGCGATCTTCTGACCTACGGGTTGAGTGGAGGGTTGCATTGCCATCATTTTGGTATCAGAGCCCTGAAAGGTTCTTTGCTTTCTATAGGAAGGAAAAGGAAAATTCACCATGCCACCGAGAAGAAGGGACAGACAAACACCCGATCCACCAGAGGAGAGGGAAATGTCGAGAAGAAGAGGTAGGCAGATGACTGATCCCACCATGGAAAAAGAAATTCATGATTTACGCGCCAGACTTGAAGACATGGAGACACCACAGAGGCGCACAATCAGTGTTGGGTATCTTAGTGATTCAGAAAGTGAAATTGAGGCTAAACAAGAAGAAGAAGTTGCAGCAGAAGATGCAACAAACAAACGTTTGATTAGGGCTATTGCAAGAATGGGTGCAAGAGTGAAAATGGACATTCCAGTTTATGAGGGAAATCTAGATGCAGAGGAGCTTCTAGAATGGATTAGAGCCCTGGACACATACTTTGACTATGAAGATGTTGAAGAGGACAAGAAAGTCAAACATGTTGTCACAAGATTGAAGGGACATGGAACATTGAGGTGGGATGAACTACAAGATGACAGATGCTGCAAGGGAAAGCAAAAGATCAAGAGCTAGGATAGGATGATTGCAAAGATGAAGGTGAAATTCATCCCAAGAGATTATCAAATTACTCTATTCAGAAGAATGCAAAACTTGAGACAGAAGCTGATGACAACAAAAGAATACACTGAAGAATTCTACAGGCTAAACATCAGGGCAGGTCATCGGGAGAGCGATGATGAAAATGTTGCTAGATAAATGAATGGCCTGAGATACGACATTCGAGATGAGATGAGAATGGTAACCATTTGAATGGTATAAGATGCTTATCAGATGGCTCTAAAAGCTGAAGAGAAGCTGAGCCGAAAGAAGGGTCAAAGAGGTCGAGGCCGAAGTCAGCCCAAAGGAAAATCAGTTGCCCAGGATAAATATCAGAAGCCCAAGGAGGACTGGAAGAAAACTCAAACTCGAACTGAGAGAGGTGGAAGCTCACAGAGAGGGCAACATACCGAGCAGAGAGGATATTATGCTGATAATAATATTTTTCCTCGTACTAGAGGTAGAATAAGAGGAAGAGGTGGAGTAATAACCTACTTCACATGTGGAAAGAATGGGCACAAGTATTACAAGTGTCCAGATAAAAAGAAAGGAGGAGGGGAGACTCACATCACCGAAGCTTAGAGACGGGATGTTGAGACAGAAGATGTTTAAGGTGAAAGATCGCTGATGATGCGAAAAGCTCTTTTGACACCAGAGAAGGAGGTGGAGAGTTCAGTCCAAAGAACCAGACTTTTTCGGACTGCTTGCAAAACCAAGGACAGGGTATGCAAGGTCATTGTGGACAGTGGTAGCACAGATAATCTCATTTCTACAGAGATGGTAGAAAAGATGGAGTTGGAGACAATTGATCATCCAAGCCCATACAGAGTTTCATGGCTACAAAAAGGACATCAGGTAAATGTCACTAAACAGTGCTTAGTTGAATTTAAGATAGGAGGATATAATGATAAGATACTCGGTGATGTTATTCCCATGGATGTTTGTCATCTATTGTTGGGTAGACCATGGAAATATGACAGGGATGTGATTCATGATGGGAGAATGAACACATACACCCTGGAAAAGAATGGGAGGACTCACATGTTACTTCCAATCAAGGATAAGGAGGTGAAACTGGAAGTAAGTAACACCGTACTTCTCATGAGTGGGAAGGAACTTCTTACAGAGGTTAAGAAGAAGGAGGATCCACAGTTCTTTGTGGTCAGGAAATTGAAGATTGTTTTGACCAGCACAAGGGTAGATGATTTACCAGAAGAAGTTCATGAACTATTGGAAGAGTTCCCTGACATAGTAGTGGATGAACTACCTCGTTCGTTGCCACTGATTAGAAGTGTGACTCATCATATTGATCTCATACCAGGAGCCATTTTACCAAACAAAGCCACGTACAAATTGACACCGCAAGAGAATGAAGAGGTTAAAAGACAAGTCCAAGATTTGTTGGACAAGGGATTGGTTAGGGAAAGCTTGAGTCAGTGCGTTGTACCGACAGTAATCAGTCCAAAGAAAGATGGAGGCTGGAGGATGTGTACTGACTCGAGGGTGATTAAAAAGATAACCATCAGGTACATATTCCCATTTCCAAGGATGGATGATCTGATGGATTTCTTAAGTGGAGCAAAATTACTTTCAAAGATTGATTTGAAAAGCGGTTATAATCAAATCTGTATGAGAGAAGGTGATGAATGGAAGACAACATTCAAAACCAACGAAGGATTGTATGAATGGCTTGTTATTCCATTTGGCTTAACAAATGCATCGAGTACCTTCATGAGGTTGATGAACGAAGTCCTAAGGGAGTTCATCGAAAAATTTGTTATCATATATCTGGATGACATGTTGATTTTCAGTAAAACAGTAGCTGAGCATCTAAAACATTTGGCTACAGTGATGAAGAGGTTATAGTAGGAGAAGTTGTTGATAAACATGAATAAATCCTCATTCATGAAGACAAAGCTCATTTACTTGGGATTTGTTATTTCTGCAGATGAGTTGAGGATGGATCTAGATAAGGTGGAGGTAATCAAGAATTGGCCATCACTGAAGAATACCTTTGAGGTGAGAAGTTTTCATGGATTGGATAGTTTCTATCGAAAATTCATTAGGAATTTCTGTGGAATTAGTGCACCGATGATGGACACAGTGAAGAAAAGACACAAGTATTTTCACTGGATAGAAGAGGTTGAGGAGAGTTTTAATCTGTTGAAGAGGAAGATTATGGAACAACCAATTCTGGTGTTGCCGAATTTCCAAAAGACATTTCAGGTGAAATGCGATGCAAGTGGATTTGCAATAGGGGCAGTCTTGAGTCAAGAGGACAGACCAATAGAATACTTCAGCAAGAAGTTGAATGAAGTGAAGGTAAAATACTCCACGTATGATAAGGAGTTTTATGTTATTATACAGGCATTGAAGAAAAGAAGACATTACTTGATCCTGAAAGAATTTGGCTTATACAGTGACAATGATGCATTGCAGTTTGTGACTCAACAGGATAAGTTGAATCAGAGACATGTTAAATGGGTTGAATATATGCAGAATTTCACTTTTGTGATTAAACATATTTCTGGTACTGCTAACAAAGTTGTTGATGCTTTGAGCAGGAAATGTTTGTTGTTGCAAGAATTCAAAGTCAAAACATTGGGTTTTGATGACCTCAGGGAGATGTACATAGATGATCCAGATTTTAAGGAGGCATATGAAGCAGTTGAGAATCCAATTCTCAGGGATAGAATCCAATGGACAATACATGATGTAGGAAGGATTATTGTTTAAAGGTAATCAACTTTGTATTCCAAAATGCTCCATGAGGGAGAATTTTCTAAAGGAGAAACACAATGGAGGATTAGCAGGACACTTTGGTCACGACAAGACGTTCGCAAAGTTGAATGAGTCATATTTTTGGCTGGGAATGTGAGAAGACATCAAGAGGTTCGTGGACAGATGCAGAATTTTCCAGCATTCGAAGGGAAGGAAACAAAATGCAGTGTTTTATCAACCATTGCCCATACCTGAGAGGCCATGGGAGTCAGTCAACATGGATTTCATATTGGGTTTGCCAAGAACACAAAGAGGTTTTGACTCAATATTTGTGGTGGTGGATAGATTTTCCAAGATGGCACACTTCATTCCATGTCAGAAGACCAATGATGCAACTCACATTGCAAATCTGTTTTTCAAAGAAGTTATTCAACTTTAGGGCTTACCAAGGAGCATAGTTTTAGATCGAGACACTAAGTTCATAGGACACTTTTGGAGGACCTTATGGAAGAATCTGGGGACTAACTTGTCACTTAGTTCGGCTTATCATCCTCAGACGGATGGACAAATAGAAGTGGTGAACAAAAGTCTGGGAGACTTGCTGAGAAGACTGGTGACAGAACACCATAGCGAGTGGGACAACATATTACCACAGGAAAAATTTTCTTATAACGACTCACTTAACAAAAGCATAGGGAAAAGTCCATTTCAGGTTGTGCTAGTGCAGAAGATTTCCCAGAGGCGATGAAGGAACTTCACAGCCAGGTGAAGGAGCGTTTACACAATTCGAGCCAGGAATATAAGCTGAGAACAGATCAACATAGGAGACAACTTCAATTTGAGGTTGGTGATATGATTCTGGTACATTTGAGAAAGGAAAGGTTCCCGAGAGGAACATATAATAAGTTGAAGATGAAGAAAATCAGACCATGTAAGGTCTTAAAGAAATTTGGGGCGAATGCTTACAAGATTGAATTATCTGATGGTATCGGAATTTCTCCGATATTCAATATCTCAGATTTGTACCCATATAAAGCTGAGGACATAAGGATAGGAAATGAACAACCAGTGGACAAAGCAGATTCCAGTTGCAAAAAATCCTCATATGGAGCACATACTGGACAAAAGAGTGAGCAAGAAGACTAGGCACAAACAATACTTCGAATATTTGCTCAAGTGGAAGGGTCATCCATTTGAAGTTGCCAACTGGGAGAATGAAGTAGAGGTCCAGAGGCATGGACACACCATATGCGAGCTCATGGACAGGAGCCCATGAAATTTTTTAAGCTAGGGAGTATGATGCAGGAGAATCTCAAGCGATCCAGCATGGGGATAAAGGATAGTTGGAAAAGCGCCCATCGCAAATTTTGAAATATCTTGAATCATTAATGAAGCCATCAAGTGGAGGCACACTTGTAAAATGTAAGCGGACCTTGAGTGATTCGATCTCATCCTTAGTAGGTAGAAGGAATTTATGGTAGTTAATGTAAGTAGATAGAATTTAATTCTAGATTAGACAATTTAGAATGAGAGAGGGAAGTGAGATATAGACACCCTCATTGTGTATTGTAACATAGAAGAGAAGAGAGAACAAAAGAATAATAATAGAAGAGGGCATATAGCATAGAAGAGGAGAAGTAGAGGGTTGTGTAACCGAACTCCATGTACATAAGTTCTGAATTAATACAAGAAAGTTGTGATTCAGACTCATGGTGTTCATATATTCTTTGTGTATGCATTTTTGAATGTTATGCTCATGAATGTTTTACTATTTATGTCATGCAATTGCTTTTATACTATGTATGAATGATTTCTTGTTGAATGTTTGAAATATAAGAGAGAGAGAGAGTAAGGGAAATGAGTTTCAATTTTTTCTCTATCTAAGCAAGAGTTATTGCAAGGAGTGCAGTTGAATTGTCTGCAAGGAGTGCATCGACAAAGTGTTCATAGGTTCATCTCTGAAAGCTCAGGAGAGATAGCTTTCGTTCCCACTCCCTCAGAAGTGCAGTTTGGGCATAGGAGCCGTGAAAGGTGTGTGGAGGCCAAGTAGAGGTTCAGGTTTGGTAACTTGAATGGTTTGTTGAGAGACTACTGCTGCAGGAGTGCGCAGAGTTGACGAGTTCCAATTCCTTGGAGTAATTAAGGAATTTTCCGCAAGGAGTGTGTGCAGGAGTCTTCTTCAAGACTCAAATTTGGAGAAAGTTTAGGAAGGATAAAGCCTTCAAAGTTTTCGAAGGAGGCACAGGAAGATTGTGCACTGAACCCAGTGAGAAGCGTTGCAAGTTGGGACATAGGCATTTAAGTACCATGGAAAGCCACTTAGTAACAAGTTCCAGACGTCCTTGAGAAGGAAAGAAAGGATGGTCAGAATTCTCTGTGGAGAATTCGCGAAGTCTCGTGAGCCGTTAGATCTCAAGAAAGATCAAGGGAGTTACGACAATTATTCCCAAAGGTTCGAAGCTCAGGAGGAGTAGAGCCATAGATCCAAGCCAAAGGAGCTGTTGGATTTACTCGTGAAATTCTATTTCAGGTTTTCGTGAGTGGAAGTCCCGAAAGTTTGGCAACAGGATTCGCAAAATCACAAAACGCGAAGTACCGAAGGCCAAAAGGATTGTGTGGGCCACATAATCGGCAGGTGGACAGGTGGCACATTATCGATACGGAGTCAAACACCGTTGACCATTTCGGGGTTTCGTGGGGTGAAGACCCGAATTCGTTGCATTAGGATTCAGAAAATCACGAAGTCCAAAGTCTTGATGGAGTAAAGGACTGTTGAAAAGTCAAAGCTTGCGAGTGCACCAGAGTTTCGATAAATCAGGTTTCGGGAATTGTGGGAACAAGTTTCTTGACATCGCGACCGCCGAAATCGCGATAAAGAGAAATCTAAAAGAGAGATAGAAAATATCAGCGTTGATTGTTTCGGGTTTTAGGAGATTGAGGGACAAGGCGCTTGACCCTCGGATTTGTGAAAGTGTGAAGTCCGATCTCCTGAAGTATAAAGGGGAATTTTTTGAAGTTAGTTGTGGGTGTAGATTTCCCGAAAGGGAAATAGAAGAGCCATTGCCAAAATCTCTTCGTGCCAGTGTAAGGGAAAATATATTGTGTACATGATCTTCCGACCTGCAGGTTGAGTGGAGGGTTCCGTTGCCATCAAATACCAGCTTTATTTTTCTTTAGATCTAAACAAAAGTGTGGTTATATATAACATACTTGAAAATTTTGATGATAGGTTACCTGACACATCGAAGGAAACCAAATAAAGGATTTCCAAACATGGCCAACACAAGCTAGGCTAGGGTGGCTACTCGAGGTTACAGTCATGAATCGTAAGTACCCAAAAATCTTAATAATATTATTTGTATCGCCTTACAACTTTCAGGTAATTGCAGCCAAAAACATTAAAAAACCATACCCTTATACAATGCAGGGAGACGACTTCAGAGTTGAAACCATAGAGGAAGACCTCCAAGTTGGTTACAAGTACAGTTATAAAGCCGTGGCTGATCGTAGAAAAAGCATGGGGTAGACCCCAAGATCCATTTTGTGGGATAAGGTAAATAAAAATCGGTCCACATAACCTTTCATTACTTATAAAATACGTAAATGTTTGATATTGTCCATAATTTAATGTCTTACTTTGTTTTAATCAGGGGAGAAGAACTATCAACAAAACCATTAGTACTGGAAAACAGAGCGTTGATAGTGAAATGCAGCCAGAAGATCATGGTGCTCCCTAGCAGCCCCATCCTAGTGAGGTGCAGTCCCAAGATTTTTGTGTCACTAAGTCCCACGATGTTAAAATGTCTATATATTAGTCATATACTTAATAATTCTACACTTATAAATTTTGACGTTTCAATGGAAGAGAATGTCATAGTTGATCCTCCTCAACCTGAATATCAAGTGAATAGGCTGACATCCATTCCAACGATGCTGACTAGAGGACCAGGTAAATAATTACATTGCAAAGTTGTTTTTTAATATTAATGAACTACTTCAATGATATTTAAAAATTGGCTATATAAATTTAATATTTTTTATTTTTGTAGGTGATGGCCCCTCACAACATCATCCATGTCATGGGTACAAGACCAGACGTACTCGGCATGAAAGGACTGAAACAACATCAGCTACTAAAGAGCACCTAGTAAATGAAGACAAGGAGATGGATGAATTACCTAAGACTTGGAAAGTACAAAAGAAGACTAAAAGAAATTCATGATGCCATGTAATAATTTTATAAGACAGTTAGATGTACATTATATAGATGAACATGTAATTATGCATATAATGCATTGACATTATGGGTACTTCTTATTTTGATAATATACACAAGGCTATTTCTATAGCTTGTATATATCTGTGAATGTAATTTTGTTATACACTTAATGATAATTTCATCTTCTCTTCTAAGACTTGGTATATATTGATTCAATCCTCCTTGATTCAAGATGTGAGAATCCAAGCAATACGTGGTTCCTTGTTCTTGGGATATGGTGTCTAGGCAACAAATAGAACTTGAATATGCAATGTGCAACTTCCAAAATCTTGTGACATGATATATGCAACTTTGAAAGTCTTGTGACATGTGACATGTGGCAAGCATCTTTTCCAAGCAATGTGCAAACTTTAAACTTGGTGCAACATCCAAAAATAATTTTTTCGGAAGATGCAATAATAAGTTTTAAGGATTAAACATGAGGGGTTGGAAATGGCCATGGAAAACATTTTATAATATTTTTTCAGAGCATTATCCTTCTTTTCATTGTGTCTCACATGACAAAGAAACAAAATCACATTGCCATTGTCAACTTATATGTGGAGGGTTATTCAAGGTTTCAAGACTTTCTTCATATTTTCCTACTTTAATCATCTCATGGTCATGTTAATCCATATAGAGGTCCATGATATAAACACTCATTGTTATAATGTTGACATAAATTCCAATCTTCACTTTGTCGATTAGAGGGAAAATTTTTGGCAACAATTTAATGTTTTTAGTTCCATGAAATGTATTTTGTTTCTTCGACAACATTAAGGATTAAACTTGAGGGGTTGGAAATGGCGATGTCAAACATTTACTCTTTCACACATGTGCATCATATCAATCTTCATGTCTACAATATGTCGAGGGTTATTCAAGGTTTCAAGACATTCTTCATATTTTCCTACTTTAATGTTCTCATGGTCATGTTAATCGATATAGAGGTTCATGATATAAACACTCATTGGTCTAATGTTGACATAAATTCAAATATTCACTTTGACGATTAGAGGGCATAATAATGGCAACAATGAGAGAGTTTTTACCATATGTAAACTAATTTGTCCCTTTAAAAAAACTTCATTGATGTGAAAGGGAGCACTGTGTCTATGAGAAAAGACCCAGTTTATCTCCCACATATATTTAATAAGGTGTGTGGGATAGACACACCCTCAAAACAAAAAACAAATCACTCCAAGTGAAGTTGTTGCATAACTGCAAACCATCTGCATAGTTGGAGTTTCCTTCACAATATTTTATCCTTAATGATATTACAAGAAAATTCAATGGGTTGACCCAGTTTTGTGTTTACATTGTCCCTATTGACCTTTGGATGGAGAAATTTTGTGGAGAGGTGAGTGAACCTTGGTATAGTTTGGGCTTTTTACTTCATAGATATTACCTTACCTAGGTTCCAGAATTGAGAGTGAGTTAGATTATTCATGATATCCACTTGATTCTTGGCATATCTGTGTTTTGGATGATAACCAAACAAAAGGGAAGGTTTCCATATGTTGGTAAGATTATTGAATGGTTGATTTGGATATTTTATTTCACCTTAGTTATCTAATAGGGTAGGCATGCATATGATCTTTGAGTTGTAGTTAGAATGGTTTTTTTCCTTCCATTCATGTTTTCCTTTCTTTTGTGTGTTTACTTTCATGCATTGCCTACGTTTATTGATGGATTTGATTTTCCTTAGAATAATTTCTTACACGTGTTTTCCTTCTTTACTTTCAAGTTTATATTTGGTGAAGTGTTTTTATTTGTGCCAAGTATTTTTTATTTCTAACTAGGGTGGTATATTCACCCCAAATTTTGTTTCATTTTCCAAGTTATATGGTGTGTCGGTCACAATTATACATAGATTATGGAGTTCTCATACATTCTCACATAGAGTGCATGTCCACGAGTAGGAGCCAGTGGTTACCCCATGAGGGGTGACACATTTTTTATACGCTAGCAAGGGTTTAAAGTTGTTTCTTGCATGATGTGTCATGCTCATATTCACTAGATCTTGATAGAGTTCTTCTTGATCTCCACCAAAAACATGATCATGCTAGCTCAACTATGGTGTAGCTCAGTTCCATGCCAACTCCTTAGATGATAGATGCATTGTTGTATGGTAAGGAATGGTTCCTATTTTCTTCATTTGACATTCCATGTATCAATACTTATTTGGAAATGATGATGTAACTTATTATCTCATCATAAAGTGGTAAACACCTAATGATTTCTTAGTAGCATTTCATAACATTACATGGTTTTATGACTTTCCTTGTAGTACCTTGGGGAAAATATTTTATGTTATAAGTGTGTCATCTCTTGGATTAACATATACCATTGGGTTCTTAGGATAGATATCATTATCCATATCCCAACCATGCTAATCATTTTCCAATTCCCGAGTGTTATTAATTCCATCCATATAAAAATTTGCATCTTGTTCATGTATGATTTCTCAAAGGTCAAAAGGAAAGATCAAATTGATAAAGCATGAGTCAATAATCCAATAAGGAAAAGAGGTGAAGAGATAAAGTCAAAATCCAAATATAAATATTTAGCAATGCTCCCTCACTATGAGGTCAATTCCCCTAGTCTCTAGTTTGTCTATGAATATCTAAATAAAAGGAACTTGTTCGATAAAACAAACATTAAAAGAATAAATTCTTAAAGGGGTAGTAAGAAATAATGTTAAGGATGGTAAATCAATGTTAAGCTATCTATAGAAGCATATTATATGTAAAAATCCTAGCCAAATAAAGGTGGATGAATAAATAAATGATTGATAACACTTGTGCATGTCTAAGACGTCGAGGGTCATCACATGAACTCATTTCCCATTCCCTTTCATCATTATTAATTATTTTTTCCTATCTTTCACCTAGGTTCTTAGGAAATATATGTTGTCTTAGGACTTGGTGCATGCATAAGGCTCAATATTGTTCCCCTTGGTAAGACTTAGGAAAATATTAAAACCAACCCATTTTTTATGTTGTGCTAAGAGATGTCACCAGGTGCTACCAATTAATGGCTTTCTAAGAGGCTAGACCCATCACTTCAAGTCATTATTGTGCATTGGGATACATGTATTGTGCCTCAAGATCCATGACATTGCATTGGGATCCATGATGCTACATTGGGACACATGTACTCATATATGATAATATCTACATAGATTGGGATCCATACCATTTTCCTTGGGATTCATGTCACCGCATTGGGATCCATGACAGTGCATCAATCCATGAGAGGGATGCCATGTCGCCACACATGCCACATGGACCACTAAAATTCATTCTCCTTTATCAATTGGACGTTTCATTTACACTTATGCATTATTTATCTCTCCTGGGACCACACATGGGAGTTATTAATGCATTGGAGGAGTTGGTTACAAATTATGGAGGTGGTTATAGGTTGTTATTTGGACCTTGTGATGATGTGGCATGCTTTATTTTTATCTACTTGAGAAGCACCCACCTATAGGAGGCCACCGATGCCATTTATCTTGACTTTTTTACTTGGATGACTCACACATGTGAGAGGTAATGTCATATTCTTGAGTTTGTTATTCCAAACTTGGACCTTTCCATCATTTGAGGGAGTTGGTTGGAGGATCTTTAGGAGTATTTGGACAATGTTGACTCACTCATTCACCCTCTCATGGGAAAATTTCACCTTTATTGAGGAGTGCACCTAATTTCTTCTCTCCCTCTAACCCACACTTGTGGCATTTATTATTATATTTGGACCATTCTTTAGGGTCATTTGGCTCTTGGAGGGTTTTCAGGTATTTCTTAGATGATTTGTTGTATTTTCCCACGGTTTTGACTAGGTTAATGGTTTTGACCTCATAGTATTGATCTAGAAGATTGTGTTTTATTGTATTTGAGGAGGCTCTTCACCTATAAAAGGAAGAGTCCTCCCTCATTTAAAACCATTGTATATTAATGAGAAACTTGGATTAATATTTGTTTGAGAATCTATTTATTTTCTTTGTTAATGTTTAGTCATTTTCAAGGTTTATATAAGCACTTTTAAAGGCTTTTTTGGAATAAAAAGGCTACTAGAAGGACAAAGAATTAAGGGTGAAATGCTCCACTTGGTAGGGTTCTCAAGGTAAGTTCTCTAACCTTGTCCATTTGATCATTGAAGTTATTGTTCATGCATTAAGGTAGGACGTCAGATGGGTCTACCCTTTTGCTTGGCCAACCTTTTAGTTCACCTTGATAGTACCAGGAAAGGTTTTCATAATGTGTTATCCTCAATCTAGATTGCATTGAGCCTCATTGACTTATATTAGTTCAAATCATGCTAACTAGTTCTCAAAGAAACATCTATATGTTGATCACAAGAGGGTTTGAAAATCATTTTTAATTTAAGTAGAAATTGATCACTTTTATGGATGCCCTAATGCATACTTTGCTTGGAATGGTTGAAATCAATACAACATAACTAGGGATAAAAATAGATTTTATTGCAACATTTTGAAGGAGTGTTGTTCTAGGTTATTATAAACTATCATTGGATGTATTGGAAGGTCCAACAACGTCATTCAAAGTGAAATCATTGCATGTTCTTTATTGTTGTTCTGGGATTTTTCTAGTATTAGTTTTTTTGTAGAGATTTACTGTTGTGCGGGTCTATTTGTAACCCTCCTATTTTTCCAATGTTTGTAGGATTTCATTATATTAATTTCCACAAGTGTCCAAACGACTTTGAAGAGAGATAAATTACCTAGTTTCAAGCCTTGACATTACCTCCTATGTGTTATCCAAAACTCTATCCAGGAGTGTCATAAATTTGCAGAAGTATTCCACTTTCAATGGTGATTAAAGTGTTGATGTCTTGTAATGTTTTTATGACACCTTGCTTTCGACATCCCAAAGAAGCCAAAATATGTTAAGGAATTCCAAAGGACCTTGTAATTAGTCCAATCATTGCCTCCTTTCAATATTGTATGAAGGTTTGTTAACCATATTTTGTTGTGATGTTTGGATGTCTTTTGGCTTGGTTGGTTGACCATGATACATTCCTACCCTAACCACCCTAAACAATCTACCCAAACAGTGCTACATTTATATTGTTTTCTAGTTGAGAGGGTCGATTCATGCCACAATAATGGTTCCAAAGAATTGATCTATATTGTATGATGAGAAACATATTAATTTGTGAGTGTTGATGAATCAATGATAAGTTTGGTTAATGATATAATTTTTGTTCCTTAACATATAATAATGAAATTTTCTAATTTTGTAGCATTGTATTTCTTCTAAAGTTATTACATTAAGCTCATTGCCTTATTCTCTCTTTACAATAGTGACACTTCATGTATTTCATGGGATATACTTATTGAATGGATGCAATCTTATATTGGTTATGAACTTGTTACAATGATGCTCTTATTCATTGCTATCATAACGTCCCAATTTCATGCTTAAATGTTTCATAAGTACTTGTTCATGCTTCACTTCTTGCACATATGAAATTTGCTAAATGATGACTATCTTGTGAATGAATATATACTTTTTAATTAGAAAGTTTCACCTTGAACATTGTATATTGCTTGATCACTAATTATGAGTAATGGTGCATTGGTGTGTTGTGTTGAATAAAGTAAGTGTTTTCCTTCCAAGCATTCATTGAGCATTTTATTCTCTTACTTTTTATGAAGAATTAGTTTAGATAAGTCAACCCAAGTCAAACAAAGTCCTTGTACTCACCTATCTAGAAATGCAATGATAGGACTTACTATTAGACCCCTAGGAAAAACCTCCTTATGTTAGAAACCATGGCCTATAAATGTAGAGGCAGGGGCACTAAGGTGATAGTGGGCGACTTTCCTATATATTTCCTCAATCTCTCCCTCATAGGGTAGGACTTTACTTTGGCAAGAATTTAAGCGGTAACATGAGAAATTTAGCTAGAAACACCTCAAGCATGTGTTTTTAAGAAGGTATTTAATGGCACCATATTAAAATGTATAACCCATGAGTAAATATAAAAAAAGAATATAAAATCATATATAAGGCCATCGGAGTTTATTTGAACAACAAAGAAATAATTTCTTTGGAAGGTTTGAGTATTTATTTTTCCTCACCTTTTTAGGACAAATAAGGCTTTGAGGCCAAGGAGATGTTAAATATGTAAATCTAAGTTAGAGTATTTTTTTTTGATATAATTGTGTAATTGTTTTAAGAAGATAGTTAGTTTGAATAGTCGTGTCAGTCAACTAACTTGACCAACCAACCACCAAATTCACTTGGATGACCTCTTTTGTGAGAAATCATGGCACCTTCTATAATTTCCTCAAAAAACATTTTTTTTTCTCAAATATAAAATTTTAATTTTATTTTTAAATAAATTGTTTTCGTCGCAATTTCGATGCACCATATAAATCTTGTGACACACTTGATATACAATTCACGAAAAATTGTATAAGAATTTTTTGGCAATATACACAATTTTCATCTCAATTCCGTCGACTCGTAGAAATCTTGTGACACACTTTCTATACAAATCACGAAAATTGTATAGCAATTTCATGGAAATATACCTTGTTTTCGTCGCAATTGCGACGACTTATAAAAATCGTGCGACGAACTTGCTATACAAATCACGAAAATTGTATAACAATTTTGTCGCAATATACCCTATGTCCATCGCTCTTGAGATGGCCGCTTCGAAAGATGATTTGTCGCACACTTTTTCCTTACTTTGCCTACATTGTCTGATTTGTAACAATTTCCCTATTGTGTCCCTCTTTTGATGATTTCTTTACTTAGTCGATATGGCGATGGTATTTATTCTTTTTTCACAATCTTGATGACTTCCCTACTATTGTCTCTCTTGCGACATTAATCCAGGTTCGTCACACATGCCACGTCACGTAAAGCAAAGTTTGGGAGACTCAAGATTCATCGCAATATCCACTACATAATGTCGCAAGAGTGTCAAAGTAGTCATGGAAAAATGAATTGAATATGCTAGTGTGGAACTCCACATAACTCCTCATGGTTAGATAGTTATGGCCATGTGAAGTTGGAGAACCCTCATGAGTCATCTAGAAGGCTCAAGAGGTCAAAGTAGTCAAAGTGTTTGCAAAGAAAATTGTTTAAATAATAAAGTTAATGGAGAACTCCCTAAAATAAGGAAAGTGGAATGCTATATGAAAGTATAAATAAGAGGCAAGGCTCTCTCATTTAATCACACTTGAACCTATTGGATATCTGTTTTATGAAAGGTTATTTGGGCAGGTATTATTGATAGAGAAAAGTGCGGTAGGAAAAGTGCGGCAGAAAAAGTGCGATAGAAAAATCACGGCAGAAAAAGTTTCACAAAAAAATTGCGGCAGAAAAAGTGTAGCAGAAAAAGTGTGGCAAAAAAATCATGGTAGAAAAATCGTGGCAGAAAAAGTGCGGCAGAAAAATCACGACAGAAAAACTGTGGTAGAATAATCGCAACATCAAAATGGTTGGGGTCTATTTATGAGAGATATGGCACATCTTGTTTGAGGTATCTTTTATGAGCTAGGGTTTATCTCTTGAGATGGTATTGGATGTTCAATATTGCTGCATATATTTGATTTGTTGAGGGATGCAATTGGTATTTTATTGTTGGTATTTGGCATATGGGTATTGGTATTTTGGTTGTGATGTGTCACTGAAGTTGTTGGTTTAGATTTACGCTACATAACAGTGAGGTTGTGGAACATGGTTTGATGTAAGGGTTTATGGTTTTTGGTTTATGGATAGAGTGATGAATTGTTAGATAACTTTTGATGGTTATATTGGTGCATATCTTTGGTATATAGTTGAGGTACATGTTGCGTACATGTTTGCGACAAGTAGTTGGTGAGTTGGCACATACGTGAGTTGTATAGTTGATGAGTTATCACATACATGAGGTGTATATTTGATGATGTTGGTACATATTGATGATTCAGGGTTGATGTATGGTTGATGCATGGTACATGTTGGTTCATCATATTGGTACAAGTTGTTTGGTGAAGGTTGATTGGTATAGGTTGTTATAGGTTATTGGTACAAGTTGAAAGTGGCAATGGTTGATTCAGTGACTGTGTCAAGTTGTCTACATTTGGCATTTATATTTCAGGGAGGTCGGAAAGGGAAGGACAAGTGGTTGTAGCCGTAGGATTGGGGAGTTGGAGCTTCCCTTAGGTTGTAGCCTGAGAAACTAGGGTGTTGGAGCCTCCTTCCAGTTGCAGCTAGAAAACAAAGGAATTTGGTGCTTCCAATGAATTTAATTCTTCAATACATATAAGAAAAAGCATTTTGTGGTTTTCTTCCACTTTGGGTTTCCACGTAAAAACACTAGTGTATTGTGTATGTGTATGATTTCTTATTTTTTCATTGTTTATTTACTCTGCAATTATTGGATCATAATGCTACAATGATAGAACACTTGCATTATATGGTTAAAAAGGAATACATTTCTCTATTACTGATTCACCCCCCCTCTCAGTAATCCAACAATTATTTTTAGAGCCAGTTCCTTTAGGAAAACGTTTAACCACTAGAAGGATGGTGTAGACCTCCTTCCCTCAGGCCAAGATCCACATAGGATCTTCTCTAAACCATGACAAGCATTAACTGAACTCCTTGTGTAAACCTGCAAAGTATTTCAGGTCTCGCAAGTTGGGCACTTCGAATGCAATGGCACAACTCTTGGAAATAGCCAAAATGTGAAATTGCAAATGGGATTAAGGAGTAAGCCCCCTCTTCATCCGCTTTTCCAATATGACCACAGCCAAGCCTTAATGGAAGCACCTTTTACAACTCGCGACTTCATGATTTGGAGCACCAACCTCTCGTGCTCTTCCCTTCTGAATCCCCAAAACTTGATTCATCAAGGAAGGTTGACTCCACCCAAAGCGACAGACACATGCCACTTGTCACCTCTACTTTACTCTACTCATGGGGTGAGCGCTTGCCACCTGTCCACATGGACTTTCTTGCTTTCGCAACTCGAGAGAACAACCAACAATCGTTCCTCTTACTCTATGGGTCCCTGACTCTGAAATCATACCCTCGACGAGATCTATGGCTGTGTGACTCTCTCTATCCAATGCTCCTAGCTGTGTAAGGATTTCGCAACCTGGGAATTTGCAACTCTCGAGTCCAACCTTGAACTACTCAACTTCCCGATCCCCGATATGGAGAATTCACATACAGGATCAACGGTCCTCATTGATTCCAGATGTAATGGTCACCACTCCTCCTGATATTATGGGTGTTGAAAGAATCTCAGTCTTAATCCCTCCGCTCATCTATCAGAACCAACGACCTACAAAACTTTGGCACTTCCTCTTGAAGCGATTCCGTCGTGCATTTCAACTTCTCTAGGACTTCTACCAAATGAATTGGCATCCTTCCTCCTGAACTTGATTTTTGTGAGACGATTGCAACCTCCGTCTCCCTTTGAACACTTCATAGGTTCTATCCCTTCTGTGCTTTTGCTTGCGAACTAAAGGCTTCCAAAAGGGTCCCTGCACACACTCCTTGCGGAAAATTTTCAAATAACCTCTGGTTCTTTGGGTCTTCGACTCTATTCACTCTATGCAACAAAGAATTCTTCAACTCCCCTGTGATTTCAAAGTAATTTGTTCCCTTCATCTAGCCTGCACACACTTTGCACGGCTCTATGCTATGCTAGCACTCTTGCTTGTAAAGACACAATTTTAATCTCCTTTGAGAGTTCTAAGATGAAACTCAGAGCCCGGTCAATGCACTCCTTACCGAACCTCCACTGCACTCTTTGCAGGAGTTCTCAGAAAGAGAAACAACTGAAACTCATTCTCCCCTTATCTGGAATTCAAATAGTCAACATAGAATTCTAGAGCATACACACACACATAACGTTGAAGAAAAATGCATATAGAGAACGTAAACAAGCCTGCAACATACCATTTAACAAGTGGTTCCAACAACCATAAAAAACACATAGATTGCAATCAAAGCTTTCTTCTATTAATTCCAATGCTCCTGTACATGGCAAATAACAACTAAAATGCATAAAATTGTTTGTGTTCCTATATTCTTCTTTGAAGATCTACAGCTTACAAATTCTGAATTATGTTACAATGATACTAGGTGAGGGTGTTTATGACCCATTTTCCCTCCTACCTTATGAAAATGTCTAATATATTAAATTAAATCCACCTACTTGCATTGAACACACATAAATTCCTATTACATCTAGCAGATAGGAACATACGCTCCAAAATTAGTTTAGATCTTCAAGATATAAATGCGACTGCACTTTCCTTCTATCCATTACATTAATGCTTCGGATTTTTAAATCCACAACGTTTTCACAAAAACTTATTTAATTTCATCTGCGTGTCCAACTATCTCTTTGGCTAGGTGCATGCATTGGCTTCATACGATGCTTCTGCATCATACTCCCTTGCTTGAAAATTTGCATGAACTCCTATTCATGAGCTCTCGCACGGTCTGTCCATGCTTTTGAATTGCTGCTTCATCCTCCCAACTAGAATATTCAAGTGGATGCCCTTTCCACTTGACCAAGTATTCAAAATACTCTTTTCTCCTTGTCTTTCTACTAATCCTTTTGTCGACTATGGTTTCTATCTGTGGCTTTTCAGCTATAGGCATTTGTTTTGTCCATTGAATCTTTTCTTGTTCATCTTCTTCTCCTTCTTCTTCATCTCTGTAAGGGTACAAATCCGCGACATTGAATATCGATGAGATTCCGACCACATCGAGTAATTCAATATCATATGAGTTTTCCCCAAATTTTCTTATGACCTTGCACGGTCCAATTTTCTTCATCTTCAACTTGTTGTATGTTCCCTTTGGGAACCTTTCCTTCCTCAAATGTGAAAGAATCAAATCACCAAATTCAAATTGAAGTTCTCATCTGTGTTGATCTGCTCTATGCTTGTACTCTTGACTCGAATTCTACAATCGCTCCTTGATTCTGCTATGAATCTCCTTCATTTCTGCTGGAAAGTCCTCTACACTAGAACTCCTGAATTCATCTTGTTCTAAATCTTTCAATTCAGAAACTCCCCTTAGCTGCATTCCATATACAATCTAGAATAGACGTTTCCCTCTTCTTCTATTGAGTGAATCATTGTAAGAGAATTCCACCTGGGGCAGAATGTGATCCCATTGACTGTGGTGTTCAGTCACTAATCTCCTTAACAAATATCCCAAGCTCCTAGTCACGACCTTTGTCTATCCATCTGTCTGAGGATGATATGCTGAGCTAAAAGACAAGTTTTTCCCCAGCTTCTTCCATAAGGTCCTCCATAAATTTCCTACAAACTTGGTATCTCGATTGGAAATGATACTCCTTTGCAAGCAGTGAATTCTGACGAATTCCTTGAAAAATAGGTTCGCAATATCAGTTGCGTCACTATTTTTCTGGCATGGTATGAAATGTGCCATCTTTGAAAATTTGTCTACCACTACAAACATTGAATCATATCCTCTCTGTGTCCTTGGTAGTCCTAATATGAAATCCATGCTCACTGCATCCCATGAACTTTTGGGTATGGGTAGTGGCTGATATAACCTTGCGTTCTACCTTTTTCCCTTCGTGTGTTGAAAAAATATGCACTTGTCCACAAATTTCTTAACATCTCTTTTCATCCCTAGCCAATAATATGAGCCATTCAACATTGATATCTTTTTTTCATGACCGAAGTGTCCAGACAATCCTCTGCTATGCTTTTCCTTCTGCAAATTCTCCCTCATGGAGCATTTCAGAACACATAGTTGATTTCCCCTGAAAAATAGTCCATCCTGGATCATGTACTATGTCCATTGGCTTCTATCCCTAAGAATTGGATTCTCACATGCCTCATATGCCTCTTTGAAATCTGGATCATCCCCATACATGTCTTTGAGTTTATCAAAACCCAAAGTCTTAACTCTAAATTCCTGCATGAGAAAACATTTCCTGCTCAAAGTGTTAGCAACTTTGTTAGTAGTTCTAGAAATATGCTGAACTACAAAAGTAAAATTCTGCATATATTCAACCCATTTAGCATGTTTTTGGTTCAACTTTTCCTATTGAGTCATGAATTGCAAAGCGTGATTATTGTTGTACAAAATGAACTCTTTTGGAACCAAATAGTGCCTCCATTTCTTCAGTGCTTGTATGACTGCATAGAATGTTGGACAAGTGAGAGGGGGGGGGGGGGGGGAATCAGTTGTTACCGTACTTAAACAATTATTCTTCTTTTAAACTCGTTGCAGAAAAACTGAATGATGATCACAATAATGCAGGGAAATAAACAATCACACTTTCAGCATCATTCACATATATGAGAAACACAGAGACATATATTTCCCGAGGAAACCCATACAGGATAAAAACCTCTTTTTCTTTATATGATAAATAATAGTTACATTCTTTACATTATCATACATATGAGCACCAACTCATAATGAGGCTACAACCTCTGTTTTGCAAGATGCTACTTACTGAGAGCACCAACTCTCTATTTTCTCTAGCACCCACTAGAAGGAAGCACCAACTCCTTGGTTTCTCTAGCACCAACTAGAAGGAAGCACCAACTCCCTAGTTTCTCTAGCACCAACTAGAAGGAAGCACCAACTCCTTGAGTGTTTCCAGCACCAACTGGATGGAAGCACGAACTTCCAATCATACAGGCACCAACCTGTATAACAAAGAACAAGAGTTCTCCCTTGCACCACCCTGCCACCCTAGTTTCACTGGCTGCAACCAGATGGAAGCTACAACTCCCTGTGTTCAAGAACCCACTTGAACCTATGAGGACAACAATCCTCCCTAGCACCTCCCTCCCACCCTGAAATATAATATCTTTTCTACTGAAACTTATTACAGTGATATGATGTTCAACAATGGATTACCAGACTCATCACTGTTCTACTGCATTTCATTGCTCTGTCTGCCTCATTGCCTTTCTGCAGACGTGACTTGTGCTGTCTGTTCTTCTGCCTTTTATGCTCTGTGCGCCATGTCCATTCACTGCACAGTTCCTCTTCTGTGCAATTCAACTGCTGCACTCTTCTCCTTCTTCACACATAAATCACCTTCACCAACAACAACCACAACAAACTCCAACAACAACAACAACCCCAACTCTTCTCTGTACCGTGTATTTATAGCTTCTTTTCACCTTGTGCATGCAATGTTCGCAATGCCTCTGCATGCTGAATCTGCACCGATATCCTCCACCTCTCGAGTGCTCTGTCTGATCATCATCATGACTCTTTAGCTTCTCTAGTGGTTCACCCCCCGTGTCCAACATCATTTATGTTATATTGATATTCCTCAGCCTCTTTGGCAGTTTGAGACTCTTCGTCTTCTCTGTGACTGTTGAAATCACCTTCTTTGTTTCAGTTACAGGCTTCAATGCCCATCCAGCTATTAATCGCCTCCATGAACATCTTCATCCCTCTTGAAGATTCTCAGAGGCTTTTCACCTTCTCTGTCACTCATCCCCAAGTGTCTTCGAGTCCTCTGCCTAAATCCATCAGTGGTTTCTAGAAGTTATACTATGTTGTGCTACAATTGCCCTCCGATATTGTTCAAATTCATTTTCACCGTTGGATTGATTCCATGGGATTTTGCATTCATTTCAGCATTTTGGCTTTCGTCAATTCAAAATTCGTGTGACCATGCATCTCGACATTCCCAGTCATGATCCCTGAAATAGAGCTTGGTTGCTCTAGCTCTTTCCTCCATCTCTCGCTGATGTGACCAAGGGATTTGACCACAACCTTATGCATAAGGCGCTTTCACGATTTTTCATTTCGTGAGTCTGGAGATGAGGCATCTTGACTCTCCAAGTCACGATCCCTGATACCCCGAAATGGTGTGGGATCAATGATCCTGATCAACACTTGATCTGACGGTTCAGATCATTTTGCGATTTCGCATATCGCGACTTCGACATTTCTGTGGTGAATGTTCTTGTCACTTCCAAATCCTGATCCACAAAACTCTGTAAAGAAGTCGTATCAATGGTCCAGATCATATCTTGATCTGACGGTTGCAATTACGTCACGATTTCGCATATCACGATATCGTAATTCTTGATGTTAACATTCCTTGACATCTCCAACTCTCGATCCTCGAATTCCCGAAATGGACTTGGATTCAACGGTCCATATTCAATCTTGGTTCATCGGCTACGATTGAATCATGAATTCGCATATCGTGATTTCGGCATTCTTGTTGTGTTGTTTTCTTGTGTCTCTATGCCGCGATTCACGAAACTCCGATATGGAGTTGGGTCAACAGTCTATATCTGATCTTGATTCAATGGTTGCGATTAAGTCGTGATTTTTCATATTGCGAAATCAGGATTCTTGTTGCATTGTTTACTTGCCACTCCATGTTGCGATCCTCTAAACTCCGACACGGACTGGAATCAACGGTCTAGATCAAAGATTGATATGATGGCTTATATTACATTGCAATTTCTCATATCGCGATATCAGGATTCCTGATGTTAATAATCTTTGACATGTTCAACTCGTGATCCTCCAAACTCCGACATGGATTGGAATCAATGGTCTAGATCAAAGCTTGATCTGACAACTCAGATTAAGTCGCGATTTTGCATATCTCAATTACACCCGCTTCTCCTTGTTATACTTTAAAAGGTGTGTAGGTTCTCCTTGATCCAACGATGGTCAGGTCCCGTGCTCGAATCTCACGTATGAGATTTGTCCTCCTGTTCAGCGCTCTTCTTGTCTATATTCTTATCTGACGGCCCTCATTCTTTCGAGAATTTTGAATGAGATCCAACGATAAGAAATGCTTCTTGGGCCTTCGATCATTTTATCAATGTTGTGTTGCCTTCGATCATTCGATCTTCCTGGACTTATCTTCTATTTTCTTGTTGATCATCGTTGTTGTACTCAAGCCATCATCACTGTTGTACTTGCCAGTGTTTCCTTCGATGATTCGATCTTCCTGGACTTATCTTCTATTTGTCTGTTGATCATTGGTGTTGTACTCAAGCCATCATCACTATTGTACTTTCCATCAATGACAAGCTTATGCTAAATGTTAAACATTTGCCAACAATCTCCCCCTTTGGCATTGATGGCAACTAAGGCACCCGAATTCTTTTCTCCCCCTTTGACATCATTGTCAAATAAGAGACATTCTCCCCCTGAGCGATTGCAGTAATTTTAGGAGGCATTAGATATTCATACAATACACATCTCCCCCTAACAAGATGGACTCATTAGGTGTGAAACAAAATGACACCCAACTTCTGTCTGAGATATTCAAACGATGTCTTGGCTAGAGGTTTAGTAAATATGTCTGCAATTTGTTCTATAGTGGGAATGTAATGTACCTGAACAATCTGATTGGTGACCTACTCTCTCAGAAAATGATATTTTATGGGAATATGTTTTGTCTTAGATTGGAAGACAGGATTTTTAGACACACTGATGGAACTAGTGTTATCACAATGAATTGGGATCAGTGCAGTGCATTTTACCTCTAAGTCTGCAACTGTCTGAATCATCCATAATACCTGTTTGCAACAGGTAGCAACAGCAATGTACTCTGCCTCTATGGTTGATAAAGAATTGGAACCTTGCTTTTTACTAAGCCAGGCTACTAGGGAGTCACCCAAGAAGAATGCTCCTCCACTGGTGCTTTTTCTCTCATCAACACAGTTTGCCCAATCTGCATCTGAATAAGCAGTCAACTGAAGACTTTGATTTCTGGGATACCATAGACCATAAGTCATAGCCTCTTTCAAATACTTGAATAA
This sequence comes from Picea glauca, assembly GCA_000966675.3. NCBI lineage: Eukaryota > Viridiplantae > Streptophyta > Pinopsida > Pinales > Pinaceae > Picea > Picea glauca. Next base: position 100,402 of record JZKD02S0398065.1, on the reverse strand, counting down.
ACTTTTGATAGCTTGCAAATGACTCTGTTTAGGTGCAGCCTGATATCTTCCTACCATTCCTACAACATGCATTATGTATGGGCGACATGTTGTGATGTACAATAGGCTTCCTATCATTGATCGATATGAGCTTTGATCAACATCAGGTGAATCATCATACTTGCTTAGTTTACATCCAGTTACCATAGGTGTACCCACAGG
>JZKD02S0398065.1:84968-99367 GCA_000966675.3 Picea glauca | reverse complement strand
GTCTGAGGTGAGCTTTGTTAAGCACATGGACTGTTGTGTGTATTGCTTCTACCCAGTAGGTTTGACCAATGTTCTTCTCATTCATCATTGACCTAGCCATTTCCTGCATTGTTTTTTTTTTCCTCTCAACTAATCCATTTTGTTGTGGAGTTCTTGGTATTGTGTATTCTCTCTTGATCCCATGCTCATCGCATAATTCCTTGAAGTCTCTTGACATAAAATCTCCTCCCCAGTCTGATCTTACTTCCTTAACCTCTTCTCTGTTTGAGTCTTAGTTAAGGCCTTAAATATCTTAAACTTCCCAAATGCTTCATCTTTTTCTTTGAGAAAAGCAACCCAAGTAAGTCTGGAGTAATCATCGATAATCAGCATGAAGTAGTTTTATTTTCCTGTGCCTTCCTGTCTTGATGGTCCACATAAGTACATATGAACTAGTTGGAGTGGTTTCTTTGTTGAAGTGAAGCTCTTGGACTTAAACTGTGTCCTATTTTGCTTCCCTACTTGACAGGGTTTACACACTGAATCTTGGGGCTTTGATATTCTCGGAAGATCTTTTACTGCCTTGAGGTTTTTGAGTTTGATTAAGTTGTCAAAGTTTAGATGTCCAAGTCTCTTGTGCCATAACCAGCTTTCATCATGTTTTCTTAGATGACATTCTTCTCTATTTCCTTTCAGCACATATACATTATTTTTTGTCCTTATGCCTTTGGCCACCACTTGTCCGGAGTTTACAGACTTTATCTTGCAGTCCTTGGACATGAACAACACCTCACATCCTCTGTCACACATTTGAATTACAATGAGCAAGTTATGCTTCAACCCATCCACAAGTAGAACATCTTGGGCTTTTCCTCCTCCATTACTTAAGCTCACCATCCCTTTGCCTTTTATTTTCCCTGGAGCATCATTTCCAAAGGTTACACTTCCTGACTTGCTTTCACTTAGAGATATAAACTTTCCTTTTTTTCCCGTCATGTGTTTGGAGCATCCACTATCTATATACCAAGGGTTCGGTTTTCATTGAGAAGACAATACTAATCCACACTTGGTACTTTCCTTCTTCTTCCAAAAGTTGACATTTTCAGCAGGGTATTTCAAATCTAGTTCATAGTTCCTTAACCGACACTCAATAGATTTATGTCCAAAGTTATGATGGGTGTAGCATTCAACCTCATTATTCAATAAGTTAAACTTATTGTTGCAGTGTTTCTTACTTATTGATTGTTTATTATTTCTTGGCCTCCTTAGTTGTATGTGTCCAGACTTAATTTGGCAATTTACAGTCCGTGAAGGATTGTTACTTGACTGTATCATTCTTTGATGTGGGAAGTATTTATACCTTTGAAATCTTAATTGCTCATGTCTAAGTCTTAAGGAACAATTTACAGCTTTGTGACCAAAATTAGAACAGTAGAAACAATAGCCATAGAAAAAAATTTGTACCTGGAAAATGGTTGCCTTCTTTGAGAAAATCGATTTCTTTCTTGCTGATGACATCTTTCAACAGAAAGAGCATTATTTCTTCGTTCTAAAGATTCAATCCTATAATCTTTTTCTTTACTCGTCCTGGGAGGCTGATTGTCTTCCTTTGTTTCTGCAGACTTGCTATTGTCATTGGTTGTACTTTTGACAAACTTGATGCGTTCTTCATTTCCTGGCTTCCCACTGCTTGATCCCTCTTCATAACCCAAAACAGTTTTCATCTTTGGATTCCTTTGTTGATTCATAATGGTGGCTAATACGTTTGAGGCTTCGATACTTGACAAACTTTGATTACACAAGGATTGAAATTTTTCCATTTCTTTCCTTGTTTTCACTACTTCTTGTTATAATGATTCACATCTTGTCTTCTTTTCTGATAGTTGTTGTTTCATAATCTCTTCGATTTTCTTTGCCTCTTCCAATTCTACTTTTAGTAGGACAAGGTCTTCACCAGGTTCTTGTTTGTCTTTCTCGAACTGTATCAACAATTGTCTTTGCTTTCTGTTCTTGATTCTTAGTCTGTCAATCTCTTCCAATGCATTGATCAGTTCTCCTTCCATGTCAACCACATCTTCTTCATCATTCTCATCATTGCCTATGCTTTTATTATCATAATTCTCTTTGTCCATAAGCATGAAGTCATTTACCTTATCTTCATAGGAAGAGTCACTATCGGTGTCTTCTGAGGAGTCATCATTGTTTACACATAAACTCTTCTTTTTATCAAATATCCTGAATTTGTGCTTCTCTTCACCTTCATAGTTCTGATCATGTTTCTTGTGTGGACATTTATTTTCAAAATGACCTATCCTTCCACAGTTAAAGAATTTGAAAGGTTGTTTACCTTTGTATTTTCCTGATACCTTATTCAGCCTCTTCACAAATTTTGCTTCAATTTCATCGGGCTCAGAATCCTCATTCTTGTCATCTTTAAATGATGCTTCTATGGAAGTGGGTTTATCTTTAACCATTCTCATTTCATGTGCAGTCATTGTTCCTAGAAGTTGATCAAACTGCAAGGTTTTTAGATCATTAAGTTCTTCTATAGAAGAGACTTTTGGGTTGAACCTATCTGGGAGAGATCTCAAGATTTTCTAAACTAAAGAAGGTTCCCCAATTGTTTCACCAAGTGCCTTCATTGCATTTGCTATTTCTTCTATTCTCATAAAGTATTTTGCAATAGTTTCATATTCCTTCATCTTCAGCTGTTCAAACTGTATTCTATAGGTTTGAGGCTTTGTATCCTTTACCTTCTCATTACCCTCATAACTGTTAATGAGTTTGTCCCACATTTCTTTGGCAGTTTCTAGGTGCATAAATTTTAGGAATTATGCTTCTGCAAGCCCACTCAAGATAGCATTCATAGCCTTAGTGTTGAAGCTAAATTCTAGTTTGTCATCCTTATTAGCTAGCACAATTGGCTTTACATAACCAATATCTACCACATCCCAGACATCTGCACCTAAAGCCATTATGTAGGTTCTCATTCTATCTTTCCAGAAGGCAAAGTTTGTTCCATTGAATAGAGGGGCCTTATTGGTTGAATTTCCTTCATGGCTTGACATGTTTAAGCTCTAGGATCTACCCTTAGATAAAAGGGGTTGGCTCTGATACCAATTGTTGGACAACTGAGAGGGGGGCATGAATCAGTTGTTACCGTGCTTAAACAATTATGCTTCTTTTAAACTCTTTGCAGAAACACTGAATGATGATCACAATAATGCAAGGAAATAAACAATGGCACTTTCAACATCATTCACATATATGAGAAACACAGAGACAGATATTTCCCGAGGAAACCCATACAGGGTAAAAACCTCTTTTTCTTTATATGATAAATAATAGTTACATTCTTTACGTTATCATACATATGAGCACCAACTCATAATGAGGCTACAACCTCTGTTTTGCAGGCTGCTACTTGCTGAGAGAACCAACTCTCTGTTTTCTCTAGCACCCACTAGAAGGAAGCACCAACTCCCTGGTTTCTCTAGCACCAACTAAAAGGAAGCACCAACTCCCTGGTTTCTCTAGCACCAACTAGAAGGAAGCACCAACTCCCTGAGAGTTTCCAACACCAAATGGATGGAAGCACCAACTTCCAATCATACAGGCACCAACCTGTATAACAAAGAACAAGAGTTCTCCCTTGCACCACCCTTCCACCTTGGTTTCACTGGCTGCAACCAGATGGAAGCTACAACTCCTTGTGTTCAAGCACCCACTTGAACCTTTGAGGACAACAGTCCTCCCTAGCACCTCCTTTACACCTTGAAATATAATATATTTTCTACTGAAACTAATTACAGTGATATGATGTTCAACAATGGCTTACCAGAATCATCACTGTTCTGTTGCATTTCATTGCTCTGTCTGCCTCATTTCCTTTCTGCACACATGACTTGCATTGTCTGTTCTTCTACCTTTTGTGCTCTGTGTGCCATGTCCATTCACTTCACAGTTCCTCTTCTGTGCAATTCAGCTGCTGCACTCTTCTCCTTCTTCACACATGAATCACCTTCACCAACAACAACCACAACAAGCTCCAACATCAACAACAACCCCAACTCTTCTCTGTACCATGTATTTATAGCTTCTTTGCACCTTGTGCATGCAATGTTCGCAATGCCTCTGCATGCTGACTTCGCATTGATATCCTCCACCTCTCGAGTGCTCTGTCTGATCATCATCATGACTCTTTAGCTTCTCTAGTGGCTCGCCCCACGTGTCCAGCATCACTGTATGTTATACTGAGATTCCTCAGCCTCTCTGGCAGTTTGAGACTCTTCGTCTTCCCCGTGACAGTCAAACTCACCTTCTCTGTTTTAGTTACTTGCCTCAATGACCATCCAGTTGTTAATCGCCTCCACGAACATATTCATCCCTCTTGAAGATTGTCAGAGGCTCTTCACCTTCTGTGTCACTCATCCCCAAGTGTCTTTGAGTCCTCTGCCTGAATCCATCAGTGGTTTCTGGCAGTTATACTATGTCATGCTACAGTTTCCCTCCGATATTGTTCAAATTCATCTGCACCGTTGGATTGATTCCATGGGATTTTGCATTCATTTCGTCATTTTGGCATTCAACAATTCAGCGTCCGTGTGACCATGCATCTTGACATTCCCAATCACGATCCCCAAAATAGATCTTGGTTTCTCTAGCTCTTTCCTCCATCTCTCGATGATGTGACCAAGGGCTGTGACCACAGCCTTATGCATAAGGCACTTTCATGATTTTGCATTTCATGAGTCTAGAGATGAGACATCTCGACTCTCCAAGTCGCAATCCCCGATACCTCGAAATCGTGTGGGATCAATGGTCCTGATCAACACTTGATCTAATGGTTCAGATCATTTCTCAATTTCGCATATCACGATTTCGACATTCCTGTGGTGAATGTTCTTGTCACTTCGAAATCCTGATCCACGAAACTCCGTAAAGAAGTTGTATCAATGGTCTAGATCACATCTTGATCTAACGGTTGCAATTACGTCCCAATTTCGCATATCGTGATATCAAAATTCTTGATGTTAACATTCCTTGACATCTCCAACTCTCGATCCTGGAATTCCCAAAATGGACTTGGATTCAACGGTCCATATTCAATCTTGATTCATTGGCTGTGATTGAATCGCAAATTCGCATATCGTAATTTCAACATTCTTGTTGCATTGTTTTCTTATCTCTCTATGTCGCGATTCACGAAACTCCGATATGGAGTTGGCTCAATGGTCCAGATCTGATCTTGATTCAATGGTTGTGATTAAGTCACGATTTTGCATATCACGAAATCGGGATTCTTGTTGCATTTTTTACTTTCCACTCCATGTTGCGATCCCCGAAACTCCGACACCGACTGGAATCAACGGTCTAGATCAAAGCTTGATTTGACGGCTCATATTACATCGTGATTTGACATATCGTGATATCGAGATTCCTGATGTTAATAATCTTTGACATGTTCAAATCGCGATCCTAGAAACTCTGACATGGACTAGAATCAACGGTCCAAATCAAATCTTGATCTGACGGCTCAGATTAAGTCACGATTTTTCATATTGCGATTACGCCCGCTTCTCCTTGTTATAATTTAAAAGGTGTGCAGGTTCTCCTTGATCCAATGATGGTCAGGTTCTGGGCTTGGATCTCACGTATGAGATCTATCCTCTTGTTCAATGCTCTTCTTGTGTATATTCTAATCTGACGGCCCTCGTTCTTTCAGGAATTTTGAATGAGATCCAATGATTAGAAATGATTCTCGGTCCTTTGATCATTTTATCAATGTTGCGTTTCCTTCGATCATTCAATGTTCCTGGACTTATCTTCTATTTTCCTGTTGATCATCGCTGCTATACTCAAGCCATCATCACTGTTGTACTTGCTAGCGTTGCCTTCGATCATTCGATCTTCCTGAACTTATCTTCTATTAGCCTGTTGATCATTGGTGCTGTACTCAAGCCATCATCACTGCTGTACTTTCCATCAATGACAAGATTACACTACCTGTTAAACATTTTCCAACATAGAATTCTTTGTCATACGTGGAGTACTTAATTTTTGCTTCATTCATTTTTTCACTAAAATACATGACCGACCTGTTGTCTTGGCTCAAGACCGCTCTAATGGAAAATCCACTCATGTCACACCTGACCTGAAATGTCTTGCTGAAATCTGGAAAAACCAGAATTTGTTGCTCAGTGATCTTCTTCTTTAGCAGGTTGAAGCTCTTCTCCGCTTCCTCCGTCCAGTGAAAATATTTATGTCTTTTCTTTATCGTATCCATTATTGGTGTGCTAATTCCACCGAAGTTTCGAATGAATTTCCTATAGAAGCTAGCCAAACCATGGAAGCTTCAAACTTCAAACACGCTCTTCGGCGATGGCCAATCCTTAATAGCCTTTATCTTTTCTGGATCCATTTTCAATTCATTTGTAGAGATAAGAAAACCCAAATAAATGAGTTATGTCCTCATAAATGATGATTTCTTCATGTTTATCAACAAATTCTCTTGATGTAACCTTCTCATCACTGCAACTAAGTGCTTCAAATGCTCTGCTTTAGTTTTGCTGAAAATTATATATCATCAAGATATACAATGACAAATTTCCCAATGAAATCCCTCTGGACTTTGTTCATCAACCTCATGAAAGTACTAGGCACATTCATCAAGCCAAATGGAATGACAATCCATTCATACAACCCTTCATTCTTCTTGAATTTCGTCTTCCATTCATCACCTTCTCTCATTCTAATCTGATGATATCTGCTTTTCGAATCAATCTTTGAGAAAAAATTTGCTCCACTCAAGCAATCCATCAAGTCATCCATCCTTGGAAATGGGAACCTGTACCTGATGGTAATTTTGTTGATTTCTCTTGAGTTAGTACACATTCTCTAGCCACTGTCCTTCCTTGGGTTGAGCACTATTGGAATAACGCATGGACTCAAGCTTTCCAGAATCAATCCTTTGTCCATTAAGTCCTGGACTTGTCTTTTAACCTCTTCATTCTCCTACAATGTCAATTTGTATGCCGCGTTGTTTAGAAAACTAGCTCTAGGTATAAGATCAATGTGATGACTTATACCCCTGATAGGTGGCAACGAACAAGGTAGTTCGTCCACTACTATATGAGAAAATACTTCCAACAACTCCTAGATTTCTTCCGGTAAATCATCTATCCTAGTGTTGTTCAAAATAATTATGGGCTTCTTAACCAAAATGAATTGCGTGTCTTCCATATTCTTGACTCCCTTAAGAATTTCCTTCCCACTCATGAGAAGTACAGTGTTTCGCATCTCTATTTTCACCTCCTTTTCCTTAATTGGTAGCAACATGTGCGTCCTACCATATTTCTCCAGAGTGTACGCGTTATTTCTCCCATCATGAACCACATTTTTGTCAAATTTCCATGGTCTACCCAACAATATTTGACAAACATCCATGGGAATGACATCACATAATACCTCATCTTTATATCCTCCTATTTTAAATTCAACCAAACACTATTTAGTGACATTTACCTGATGTCATATTTGTAGCCACAAAACTTCGTATGGGCTTGGATGTGCAACAGTCTCTAGTTCTAGATTTTCCACCATTTCCATAGATACAATTTTATCTATGCTACCGCTGTCCACTATGACCTCGCATACCCTGTCTTTGGTTTTGAAAGCAGTCTGAAAAAAACTGTTTCTTTGGGTTGGGTTCTCTGGCTCCTTCTCTGGCTTCAAAAGAAATTTCCTCATCATTAAGGATCTTCTGCCCTCAGTGTCCTCTACTTCAACATTTTGTCCTTGAGCTTCAGGAATGTGAGTTTCATCACCATATTTCTTCCTATCTAGACACTCATAGAATTTATGTTTGATTTTTCCACAGACAAAGCATTTCACTTCACCTCCTCTACCTCTATCTCTTCCTTTGGCTCAAGGAAAAGTAATTCTATCAGCATACTACCTCCCCTGTGAGCTTCCTCCTCTCTCAGGTTGAGTTTGAGGTTTCTTCCCCTCTTATTTAGGTTTTTGTGTTCTGTCCTGGGAAATTGTCTTGCCTCTTCTTTGACTTCTACCTCGGCCTCTTTGACCTTTCTTTCGGCTCAAATTATCTTCATCTTTTAGAGCCATCTGATAAAAATATTCTATGGTTAGGATGGTTATCATGCTCATATCATCCTGAATGTCATATCGTAGACCATTCATATACCTTACAACTTTCTCATCATCACTTTCCCGATGACCTGCTCTAATGTTTATACTGTAGAACTCTTTAGTGTATTCTTTCATTGACATCATCTTCTGTCTCAAATTCTGCATCCTCCGAAACATATTGATTTGATAATCTCTGGGTATAAACTTGTATTTCATTTTTGTAACCATTATGTCCCAGCTCTTGATTTTTTTCTTTCCCTTGCAACGTCTGTCAGCCTGTAGTTCATCCCACCACAATGCTGCATGCCCTTTAAGTCTAGTAATGACATGTTTGACTTTCTTGTCTTCCTTGACATCTTCATAGTCGAAGTGTTTATCTAGAGCTCTAATCTAGTCTACAAGCTCGTCAATGTCTAGGTTGCCTTCGTACATTGAAATGCCCATTTTTTCCCTAGCACCTATCCTTGCAACAACCCTGAATAAGCATTCCTCTTCAACATCTTCGACTGCATCTTCTTCTCCTTCATTTCCAACTTCATTTTCACTTTCAGCTTCGTTGATATTCCCAACTTCAACTGTTCACCTCTATGTTGTCTCCATAGAATCAAGTATGGCATGTAATTCACACATTTCTCTTTCCACTGCTGGATCAGGTATTGGCCTTTCTCTTCTTCTCGACAGTATGGATGTAAAATTATTCTCTTCTCTCTATTGTAGAAAGCAAAGAATTTTTTCTGGGCTCTGATACCACAATTGGTGCAGACCTCCTACCCTCAGGCTGAGATTCGCACAGGATCTTCTCTAAACCACGATAAGGTTTAACTTATCTCCTTGTGTAAAAATGAAAAGGATTTCAGTTCTCATGATTTGGGCACTTTGAATGAAATTCCACAGCTCTTGGCAATAGACGAAACATGAAATTGCAAATGGGTTTAAGGAGTAAGCCCCCTCTTCAGCCCCTTTTCCAATATGACCACAGACAAGCCTAAACGCAAGCACCTTTTAGAACTTGTGACTTCGTGAGTTGGAGCGCCAACCTCTCATTCTCTTCCCTTGCGAATCCATGAAACATGATCCATCAACAAAGGTTGACTCCAGCCAAAGTGACAGGCGCATGCCACCTGTCACCTCTGCTTTACTCTACTTACGGGGTGAGCTCTTTCCACCTGTCCACGCGGACTTTCCAGCCTTCGCAACTCGAGCGAACAAACAACAACCATTTCTCTTCCTCTATGGATCCCCGACTCTGAAATCATACCCTCGACGAGATCTATGGATGTGTGCCTCTCTCTATCCAACGGTCCTAGCTATGTCGGTATTTCACAACCTGGGAGTTCACAACTCTCGAGTCCAACCTTGAACTACTCCACTTCCTGATCCCTAATATGGAAAATTCACATTCGATATCAATGGTCCTCATTGATCCATATCTAACAGTCACTAGTCCTCCTGAGCTTATGGATTTTGGAAGACTCTCAGTCTTAATCCCTAAGCTGATCTATCAGAACCAATGGCCTATGGAACTTTGGCACTTCCTCTTGAAGCGATTCCACCATCCATTTCAACTTCTCTAGGACTTCTACCAAATGACTTGGCATCCTTCCTTCTGAACTTGAATTTGGTGAGACAATTTCAAACTCCACATCCCTTTGAACACTTCAGAGGTTCTATCCCTTCTAAGCTTTCACTTGCGAACTAAAGGCTTCCAAAAGGGTCCCTGCATGCACTCCTTGTGGAAAATTTTCAAATAACCTCTGGTTCTTTGGGTCTTCGACTCTGTGCACTCTATGCAATAGAGAATTCTTCAACTCCCCAGTGAGTTTGAAGTAATTCATTCCCTTCTCCTAGCCTGTGCACAATTTTCACAACTCTATGCTCTGCTAGCACTCTTGCCTGTAAAGACACAGTTTGAATCTCCTCTAAGAGTTCTGAGATGAAACTCAAAGCTTGGTCAATGCACTCTTTGCGGACCCTCCACTGCACTCTTTGTAGGAGTTCTCAAAAAGAGAAACAAGTGAAACTCATTCTCCCCTTATCCAAAATTTAAACATTCAACATAGAGTTCTAGAGCATACAAACACACATAGCATTGAATAAAAATGAATACAGAGAACGTAAACAAGCCTACAACATACCATTTAACATGTGGTTCCAACAACCATAACAAACACATAGATTAGAATCAAATCTTTCTTCTATTAATTCCAGTGCTCCTGTACATGGCAAATAACAACTAAAATGCATAAAATTCTTTGTTCTCCTATATTCTTCTCTGCAACTCTACAACTTACGAATTCTAAATTATATTACAATGATACCAGGTGAGGGTGTATATGACTCCTTTTCCCTCCTACCTTCTAAAACTATCTAATCTATTAAATTAAATCCACCTACTTGTATTGAATAGACATAAATGCCTACTACATCTGGCAGATAGGAACATACGCTCCAAAATAAGTTTGGATCTTCAAGATATAAATGCAACTTCACTTTCCTCCTATCCATTACATTAATGCTTCAGATATTGAAATCCACAACATTTTCACAAAAACGTATTTTATTTCATCTGCGCATCCAATTGTGTCTTTTGCTAGGCATGTGCCTTGGCTTCATACGATACTCCTGCATCAAAGGAGATAATGGATTATTATGAGAATGGAATACCGATTTTTAATGGTCATAATGGTTTTAAGTATGATATGTGGAGCAAAAGGATGAAAGTATTTTTACAGGCACAAGGACATTATATTTGGCTATCAATTGTTACAAGACATGATAGTTCAAAAAGGGAGAAGACTGCAGCCAACAAGGAATTGAAGAAGAATAAAAAAATAGTAATGGATTTCATCTGGAGAGGATTACCTAATCCAGTAAGAGAAAAGGTTGGTAAATTTTCATCAGAGAAAGAACTTTAGGATAATCCACATGACATATATTATTCAACCATCGCAAATTCAAAAAATGCCAAAGAATATGTAGATACAAATCAAGAAGAATTATGTTCACCATGTCAAATATATTTAGAAGATGAAGAGTACATAATCACCAAAGAATTGATTATTTCTTTAGATGAACTAAGAAAAGAAAACAAGTCACTCAAGAAAGAATTGATGAAACAAAAGGAAAGTTTTCAGATTTTTGAAGAAGCCCAATAGGTCATTGAGAACTTAAGAACTCAACTAGAAGAAGCTAGAAATATCGAATAAAATGTTGAATATCAAAAGAAGTATTTGGAAGCCAACATAGAAGAACAGAAGGAAGAAGTAGAAATGGGAGAGAAGATATTGGGAGATCATCTTAAGGAAAGAACTAATGATCTAAACCATGTTGAGGAAGATTTTTTTCAAGAAGAGAAAGGACTTGAAGAAGAAATAATCACTTAAAAACTCATCTTGAAGAAGTGAAAAGAACCAAAGAAGTCATGAAGTCTCATATAATGACGAAAGAAGAAGAGGTTGAGAAGATTGAAGAAGAATTTGTCACATTGAGAAGTAAAATCGTCAAGATTAGCAAGAACGTTGATGAGACAGAAACATCCACATTAGTTATAGAGAATGAAGACAAGCACTCTAGGTTGCTAGAAAAGAAGAATCAAGAAAATAGAAAGAGTTATGCAGAAGTACTCAAAGGAAGGAATCATGGTCAGCCATAATCTAAGAAAACTATTGAAGATACATATTCAAGAAGACCATCCATGTTCAATCCAGAAAGAAGCTTCAATCATGATCATGATCAGTCAAGGAAAAAATTCAGAAGGACTATGCCACAAATAAGATCATTCACTCCCAGGTATGCAAATTTATTTTATGGTCATTTTTTTTATTGTACTAACTTTGGACATAAGGATGCAGATTGTAGGGGTTATAAAAGAAATGTTCAAGGAATAAATGCTTATGTGGCTCCACGTAACATTGAATGTTACAAATTTCATAACTATGGACACATAACTAGTGATTGTAGAAGCATGATTGATACTTCCATAAAAGAGAACACTGATATCATATGTAAGAAAATGTGGATAAGAAAACATGAAGAGTGGTGAACAAAGACCAGGTCCTAGAGATCACAATATTATCAATAAAACAAGATGAGGAAAATTCTATAGAGAAAAAGAAAGATGTAAGATACATAAAGGTTTGGAAAATAACTGAAAGAAAAGATGGACAAGTAAATAAGGAATAGGTTCAAGAGATTGTACATTCAGACATTGTAGTGAAAGATGAATCCATAGATAGAAAGAAATAAGTCATAGCTTAGAGAGACGATGAATCTACCGATGAATATGATGATGAATACACATCAAAGAAGGAATTGTTCTGAGCCATCTGTGATCCGAAATCGGATCTAGAAGCCTAACAGGGCTTGAAAAATGCTCAAAAATGAAAGTGCTCAGAATGCGACGAAAACAGTGCCATTGCCTCCGTCTCATATTCCTGATTCCGGTGGTATATTTACTTTGTCAAATGGGCTCCGTATGAGCGAGATATCGCGTTCTATCCGAAAAGCCAAATAGGCAAAAAAAATGTTGAATGGGCAGTCCGTATAGGCTGACGTGGTAGAGGCCGTATAGGTGACATGGAAAAACCCATACGATGACGTGGAAAAATTTATGTGGAAGTTTTATTGGCTGGTAGTTGGTCGAATCAGTTGACGACACATGGTAATTTCTTGGCAAATGTTATGGTGCCACGTGGCCCAGTCATGGGCTGCCACGTGGCACCCCTTTATTGGTTTTGGTTGTTAATCAAAATTTTGTATAGTCCACCGGATTTGAACCGATGACCTCCACCTCCGTCCAAGATTTAACACAGTCTGAACAACCAATGCACCATATGTTATGTCTTGTTATGTATATGGGATTAAATTTATTTAAATTTAACATATTGTATATTGACGCGGGGAGTCGGGCCGGGGCTTAGGCCCGACCCGTGGTTATATTTCATTACCATATGACCAGATAAATTGTGCGCACGGGTTTTGGTATAATAATGGAGTTATCCCTTGGTCGTGCACTCCTTTGCATATGACCACAGTTGGAGCACATAGTTTAAATGTGGTTTTTAAACGGTTAACACTTTTACCTTTTGCGCGAGGTCATATGGCCCATGTGCCTAGGTGCTAGGCGGTTAGGGGCTTGAGGCACCCTAACCGTCATATGGTTTGCACCGTTGGCATGGTTGCACCCGGTGTTGGGTTTTCCCGCTACTTATTGCGTGTGAGGCAGGTTCAATGGAGAAGGGTGCGTTTTGTAGAACCTGTGACAGCAAGCTTGAAGGGGAAAACTTCCAGGAGGCATAACTTCTTTGTTTTTCGATCGATTGAGGTGCCGAAAGAGCCTAGATAGGGGTTTTTGGATGCTCTAAATCCATTGGAGTAGTCAGAGTGGAGTTATACTGGAGGGAAACCAAGCTAAATCCATTTTGACATAGAGAAGCTTTTGAAGAGGAGACGTTGTCGAACCATTTCTGGGAGTTCTAGACATCCGTTTTGCGTGCCATTTTCTTTACAGGGTTCTTGAGATCTGGAAGAACATGACCAGATCAGTATTGTAGCCATTTGGCATTGCAGAGATGTACTTTTGAGCATTTGAATAGAAATAAAGAAGCCTCTCCCACAGAGAAAAAAAGGCCCGGAGACGTAGGCAAAGTTGTGCGGAACTCCGTTATCAATCTGCGTGTTATGGTTTGATGTCTTTTATTGCATTTCAGATATGCACATATGTATATGGCTGTTATAATTCCTCTTCTTTCCTCATTCTTCACTAAGTTTTCTCAAATGGTTAATTAATGCATGCAAAATTAAAACTCAACCATAAGTCATTAAAAGATCCTACGAATCAAGTGGTATCAGAGATAGTTGACGTTTGGATTTGATTTTTGCATGTTAACCAGGGAAAATCTACAGTGTGGTGAAGGCGAGCTTGTTGCAGAGAATCCATTAATTGGATTGATAAAAAGAGCTTCTCACAGTGAGAAGATGGCATCATAAGAAGGGATTTCTCAAGATGAGAAAGAGTTCCGGAAAACATTCCTTGCTATGTCGAAGATGGTGAAAGTCTTGTACGAAGATTACTTGGAACGAAAGCGACCAGTTTTGGGTGATTTTTCAAAGGGAAAAAGTGAAGAGGAAGATGACCATCCTCAGATTCCTCCTTCAACTCCATCAACACCTCCTTCTTCTCCTTCTTCTTCAAGTTCAAGTTCTAAATCTAGTGGAAAGAAAAATGTTCATAAGAATAAATATGAAATGCCATTGTTAAAACTTGATGTAAA
>JZKD02S0398065.1:72162-84442 GCA_000966675.3 Picea glauca | reverse complement strand
TGCAACAAACCAATAATTGTTTCAAATGAAGTAATTGATCTTAAGCAAGAACAAAATATGGTTGTTGAATGGAAAATCAATCATAAGTTGCTTCAAGATAAGCTCATGTTGTGCAAATATTTTAAGTATATCAGCTCATTTGCAGTCGTCTTTTTGATGCTGTCATTAGCAATGTTTTCTACATGGATGATAGTAGCTTCAGTATGATGTAACAGGGTTCAAATGGCTAACAATATACTGTCAGTTGTCATGATTGTGTTACAGTTGATCTTGATGAGACAGGTTCACTGGACAAAGTTCAGAGACAGAGAGCAAGCTAGGTGGCCTATCCCGAGCTGTTTGATAGGTAAGTAAACTTTTGGGGACTAGAAGGTCTTATTGTGGGGAGGTGTGATCCGAAATCGGATCCAGAAGCCTGACAGGGCTTGAAAAATGATCAAAAATGAAAGTTCTCGGAATGCAACGAAACTAGTGCCATTGCATCCGTCTCGTCTTCCTGATTCCGACGGTATATTTACTTTGTAAAACGGGCTCCGTATGAGCGCGATATCACGTTCTATTCGAAAATCCAAACATGCAAAAAAAATGTTGACTGGGAAGTTCGTACAGGTTGATGTGGCAGAGGCCGTACAGGTGATGCGGCATAATCCATATGATGATGTGGAAAAAGTTATGTGGCAGTTGGATTGGCTGGTAGTTGGTTGAATCAGTTGACGACACATGGAAATTTCTTGGCAAATGTTATGGTGCCACGTGGCCCAGTCATGGGCTACCACGTGGCACCCCTTTATTGGTTTTGGTTGTTAATCAAAATTTTGTATAGTCCACCGGATTTGAACCGGTGACCTTCACCTCCATCCAAGATTTAACACAGTCCGAACAACCAACGTGCCATATGTTATGTCTTGTTATGTATATGGGATTAAATTTATTTAAATTTAGCATATTGTATATTGATGCCGGGGGTCGGGCCGAGGCTTAGCCCCGACCCATGGTTATATTGCATTACCATATGACCGGTTAAATTGTGCACGTGGGTTTTGGTATAATAACGGAGTTATCCCTTGGTCATGCACTCCTTTGCATATGACCACAATTGGAGTGCGCGGTTTAAATGTGGTTTTTAAACGATTAACACTTTTACCTTTTGTGCGAGGTCATATGGCCCATGTGCCCAGGTGCTAGGCGGTTAGGGGCTAGAGGCACCCTAACCATTCTACAGTTTGCACGGTTGGCGCAGTTGCACCCAGTTCTGGGTTTTCCCACTACTTATTACGTGTGAGCCAGGTTCAATGGAGAAGGGTGTGTTTTGTAGAACTTGTGACAACAAGCTTGAAGGGGAAAACTTCCAGGAGGCATAACTTCTTCGTTTTTCGACCGATTGAGGTGCCGAAAGAGCCTATATAGGGGTTTCTGGATGCTCTGAATCCATTGGAGCAGTCAAAGTGATGTTATACTGGAGGGAAACCAAGATAAATCCATTTTGACGCAGATAAGATTTTGAGGAGGAGACGTTGTCGGACCATTTCTGGGAGCTTTGGACGTCTGTTTTGCGTGTCATTTTCTTTGTAGGGTTCTTGAGATATGGAAGAACATGAAAAGATCATTATTGTAGCCATTTGGAATTGTAGTGATGTACTTTTGAGAATTTGAACAGAAATAAAGAAGCCTCTCCCACAGAGAAAAAAAGTCCTGGAGACGTAGGCAAAGTTGTGCCGAACTCCGTTATCAATCTACGTGTTATGGTTTGCTATATTTTATTGCATTTCAGATCTGCACATATGTATATGGCTATTATAATTACTCTTCTTTCCTCATTCGTCACTAAGTTTTCTCGAATGGTTAATTAACGCATGCAAAATTAAAACTCAACCATAAGTCATTAAAAGATCCTACAGATGAATCTGACTTAGAGACTCCCAAGTAGTATGAATATTAGACAGGGGGAGTCTATGTGATAGCTATGACAGACCAAAGAACCATCCTTTTAGCAACTTGTAGAGTTTGAGAAGACATATCTAGAGAAGTCAGTTAGTAGAAGTACAATTTGATGGATTAATCAAGACTTCATGATAGTATACTGATAAATGGATCAACATTATGGACAATTGTGCAAGTATAGTCTTGGAAAATATGGACGAGAGAATGGATTCATATATTGGTTCAAAGAGTGGTTCAGAGATAAAGGAACATTATCATAATGGATGGTAATTACACAGGAAATTGCTCGAACAATGCTAATGAATTCCTAATTGACAGATATTTTTTGGACACATGCAGTGCATACAATGGTTCACAATCAAAACAAAGTAATTCTCAGAAACAACACTTACAAAACACCCTATGAGGTATGGAAAGGAATACCAACAAATTTGAAGCACTTCATAGTATTTGGAAGCAAATGCTACATCAAAAGACAAGATGGAAGAATGAGAAAGTTTGACTCTCATGTGGAGAAAGGAGTACTTTTTGGTTACCAAGTACAAGGAAAGCTTACAAGTGTTACAATTTGATGTTGAGAAAAGTTTTGTAAAGCATCAATGTAACAATTGATGAAATAGGTGGACAAGAATTAAAGGAAGAAGAAAATGAATCAATGGAACAACTTTACGAAGAAGAAGAAGTAGAAGGGGGATATGAAGAGGATGATACATAAGTAGAATATCAAGTTCAAGAAGTTCCTCCAAGGACACCAAGAAAATGAGTACATAAGAATCATTCTTCAGATCGGATTATCAGAAACAAAGATGCATGAGTTGAGACTAGAAGAAGAATATGTTCACTAGAACAAACACACCTAGCACTCTCATCTACGATTGAACCAATTTTTTTTGAAGAGGCCAACAATGATGAATTTATGAATAAGGCCATGGATGAAGAATTGGATGAAATAGAGAAGAATGACACTTGGGAATTGGTTCCAAGACCAAATAAAATTAATGTGATTGGCAGAAAGTGGGTATTCATAAATAAATTGAATGAATATGGATGGGTTACAAGGAACAAATCTAGATTGGTATGTAAAGGATACGCACAAGTTGAAGAAATCAACTTTGAAGACACATTTGCTCTAGTTTCCATAATGGAAGCAATCCGATTGCTCCTAGATTATACATTCTCCAAGAATATTAAAGTGTATCATATAGACGTGAAATCATCTTTTCAGAATGAGGAACTTGAAGAAGAAGTCTAAATTGAACAACCAAAAGGATTTCAGTTGTCAGAGAACATAAATTATGTGTGAAAATTGAAGAAGACCTTGTTTGGTCTAAAATAGGCTCCTAGAGCATGGTACTCTAGACTAGATAAATATCTACAATAGATAGGGTTTAGAAAAGGAAGTGAAAAAACAACCTCTACATCAAGGTAACTCACGATAGTATGTTATTAATTGAATTTTGTGCTTATGATATTATGTTTGGAAGTACTAATGATAGGTTAAGCCAAAAATTTTCAAAGGATATGCAAAATGAATTTCAAATGTTAGTACTTGGAAAACTATCCTTATTTCCTAGTCTTTAGATACGTCAAAGAAACCAAGGAATTTTTATTTATCAAACTAAGTATATCAGAGAAATGATAAAGAGGTGTTCAATGGAAGATTGTAAACCAATTACCACTCCTATGCAAACCATTTGCAAGTTGGGAAAAGATGATGATTCAAAGTCTACATACCAGTGGCAATACAGGCCAATGATTGGTAGCTTACTATATGTTACAACACCCAAACCATATGTAATGTAGGTAGTTGGACAGGTGGCACGATTTCAAGCAGCACAAAAGGAATCACATGTATTAGCAGTGATGAGGATTTTCAGATATCTCAAAGGAACATAAGAGTTTAGATTATGGTATCCAAAAGGAAAGGATATATCACTTATTGCCTACACAAATGCAGATTGGGCAGGTTGCATTAATGACCGACGAAGCACCAGTGGAGAAGCGTTCTACTTGGGTGACTGTTTAGTATCATGTTTAAGAAAGAAACAATCATCAATATCCTTATCTACAACTGAGGCAGAGCATATTGCAGAAACAACATGTTTTACACAGGTTCTATGAATGAAAGAAACTCTGACATATATACAGGTTGAGTATGATGAGCCCATTCCAATCTATTGTGATAATAAAAGCGCCATAAGCATCTCAAAGAACCTGGTGATGCACTCCAAGATGAATCACATTCCAATTAAGTATCACTTTCTACAGGAACAAGTTGCATAGAATAACATCAGAGTTGAATATGTGGGCACAAAAGAACAAGTGGCAGACATATTTACAAAACCGCTTCCATGGGAAGCCTTTGAGTATCTTCACCAGAGAGTCAGATCAATATCTACTCCAAAATGAATTCTTTTGAATGATTATCTTATATTTCTTATATTTACATGAGGAAGCACCATAAAGAGGACAATTCAGGTCAGGAGATCAGTTTCAGAAAGAGTTCAGTCAGGGGGAGTATCCCCAAGGATAGTTTAGTTAGGGGGAGAAGTCTCAAATGGAAAGATACCTTTGACACTGATGACAAAGGAGGAGAGATTTATTAGATGCAGAACACAAAGGCATGGTTCTAGGGGGAGTGATGGTCAGAGGGGAATCATGAGTGATATGACTTCAGTATTGCATGAAATGACTTCAGTATTGCATCAGAGTGTTTCCATGAATGACAAAGGGGGATATTGTTGATTAATTAGATAGGTTGTCATTCATGTCAACCCTTGAAGAAATTATGGTAGTGAATTCTGGTAGCACATAGGTTTGGGTAATGGACTCAAATTGGTTTGATGGATAATGGTATGAGTTTTGATATATTTGTAGGTAAGAATATTCTATATGGATAGTACATGTCATGCCATTTTCGGTGGTATGTGGAATGTCACATAACTCCTCACGATTAGAGATTTATGGCCATGTGAAGTTGGAAAACCTTCATGAGTCATCTAGAAGCCCCAAAAAGTCAAAGTAATCAAAGTGTTTGCAAAATAAATTATTTAAATAATAAATTTAATGGAGAACTCCCTAAAATAAGGAAAGTGGGTTGCTACATGAAAGTATAAATAAGAGGAAATACTCTCTGATTTAATCACACTTGAACATATTGAATATCATTGAATATCTATTTTGTGAAAGGTTATTTGGGCAGGTATTATTGATAGAGAAAAGTGTGGCAGGAAAAGTGCAGAAGAAAAAGTGCGGTAGGAAAAGTACGGAACAAAACGTGTGGCTGGAAAAGTGTGGTAGGAAAACTGTGGAATAAAAAGTGCGGCAAAAAAAGTGTCATAGAAAAATCATGGCAGAAAAATCGTGACAGAAAAAGTATGACAGAAAAATCGGGGTAGAAAAATCACCGCAGAAAATTCGTGACAGAAAAAGTGTGGCAGAAAAATCGCGGAAACAACATGGTTGGGGCATATTTATGAGAGATATGGCATATCTTGTTTGAGGTATGTTTTTTGAGCTAGGGTTTATCTCTTGAGATTGTATTGGATGTTCAGTATTGTTGCATATATCAGATTTGTTGAGGGATACTGTTGGTATTTTGTTGTTGGTATTTGGCATATGGGTATAGTTCTTTTGGTTGTGATGTGTTGCTGAAGTTGTTGTTTTAGCTTGAGGCTACATAATAGTGAGTTTGTGGCACATGGTTTTATGTAAGGGTTTTTAGTATTTGGTTTATGAATAAAGTGATGAATTTTTAGATAAATTTTGATGGTTATATTGGTGTATGTATTTGGTATATGGTTGAGGTACATGTTGGGTACATGGTTGAGACAAGTAGTTGATGAGTTGGCACATACATGAGTTGTATAGTTGATGAGTTGGCACATACATGAGGTTTATAGTTGATGATGTTGGTACATCTTGATGATTCAAGGTTGATGCATGGTACATGCTAGTTCAGGTTATTGGTACATGTTTGGTGCAGGTTGATTGGTACAGGTTGTTACAGGTTATTGGTATAGGTTGACAGTGATAGATTGATAGTGGCAGTGACAATTTTTCTATATTTTCCATTTATATTTCAGGGTGGTTGGATGGGGAAATGACAGGTGGTTATAGATACCTTCCGGTTGTATCCAGAGAACTTAGGGGTTTGTAGCCTCCTTCTGGTTGTATCCATAGAATTGGGGATTTGGAGCTTCCCTTATTAGGTTGTATCATGAGAAACTAGGGGGTTGGAGCCTCCTTCCAGTTGCAGCTGGAAAACAAAGGAAGTTGGTGCTTCCAATGAATGTACTTCTTCAAGACATATAAGAAAAAGAATTTCATGGTTTTCCCCTGCTTTGGGTTTCCATGTAAAAACCGTGGTGTACTGTGTATGTGTATGATTTCTCATTTTTTCATTGTTTATTTTCTCTGCAATTATTGGATGATAATGCTACATTGATATAACACTTGCATTATATTGTTAAAAATTATTAAATTTTTCTATTACTGATTCACTCCCGCTCTCAATAATCCAACACATCCCACAAGTCATGATTGAGATTTGATGGTTAAATTGCATATATGATATGGTGTCACTCTAATTAATTGATGTTGCATGTGGTATATTAGTTCATTTTATGGTTTATTTTGGATTTATGAACAATGAGCTTGAGGTTTATTTGATGTGATATGATGGAAGTTCAAATGCTATAGGAGTTTCACATATCTATTGATTTGTTGAGTTCGTATGTTGTAGATTGGTTTGTCGCTTTGACTACATCATTGAGTTGACATGCATTGAAGGAGATAGGGCATGGGCATTACTCAACAGTCCCACACACTATCACTCTCATTAAACCTTGGATATAGGTCATTTTCTATGTTGGTCATGGAAAAATGAGCTCTAGATTCTTTTATCCCAAATCCTCGCTCCTGGAAGTTTTGGTAACAAAATTGACTTTAAATCCTAGTTTAAATGGAATCATTATGCAAGGTATGAGCTACCAGTTTTTTTTACATCTTTTACTGTAAATTTATCTCAAATGTGGTTATAGTGTTCTCTAGTCTAGCATGATTATGTGCATAAATGTATTATTTCTCTCTTCTATGTCGTTTCTTGAAAGAAAAATCAAGAAAGATGTTTTTTTATAGAAAATTAGTGATAGCTCTGTTTGCATCATCCATATTCACATTTTCCATTTTAACTGATAAATAAAAAAAAGGACCACGGGGAAATCTTGGTTTGCATGTGTATGAGACTTGAACTCGAGTTCTCATTCCCTTGTTAGTTTCCCCAGTTATGTTGATAACTACAGATTCCTTTTATCGATTATCATGCGTATGCGACTTGAAATCAATTTCTCATTTTGTTTGTATCTTCCCTGGTCATCTTCAGAACTATGCATTCCTTTTATGTATTACACTCATATTTTTTATATTTCTTGACTCAAGATCAAGTTGTCCTATGTGAGTCAATCATTTTTTTTCATATGGGTCAAACCCAAATACAAAAATTTTACACCTAGGGATATCCAAGGTTTTCGTTTCAGTATGTATAAAGGTTTTCCTCTATAAGGATATGAATTTTCAACTTAACCCACTCACTATAAATTTCTTGAATATTTTTTGGTTCCACCCAGAATTGTGTTCTTATATAAAAAGTCATGTTTTTTATAATGGTTATGGTTATTTTGAGGACAATAATTAGTGATCAATTTGGGTTCATAAGTTTTGTATACATTCAAACTCTTTAGCACTATTCCTCTCTCCTATATTTTTTGGGTTTAAGAGAAGTGATGGGTTTTTGGAACCTTAATCTGATAATAAATGCTGGGATACATTATATACATTATTAATTCCAACATTAAATTATCAATTGGGGCTCATAAGCTTCGAGGTGCAAGCACAAGAAATGCAAGATTGGAGCCTATCCTAGTCTAATATCTAATGCTGACAAACACACTTCAATGGAATAAATGAAACAAGAACTCATAAAATGAATTCAATAAATAAACTAACACCCTAAGAATAATCCCAATGCATGGAGGCCATATATCAAGAGTTAGATCTTTAATATTTCCCTTTAGTGATTCAAACTATGTGGAATTAAAGTGCAAGGAATCCAAAGGTATTGAAAATAAAACTAAGTGTCGGAAATAAAGTGTAGGACATCTATGGGAAGCCCAAATTGAATCAAACTTGTGAAAGGAAACCAAATAAATAGAAAATAAATTATGCAAATGAATTTTCCTCAAAAGATACACCCAAGAATGGATAGTGAAATTGTATATCGGGGTCATGAAGTTAAGGAAACAAAACTAAAAAAATTAAACGTGGAGTGCAAGAACATAGTGTAGTGTAGGAACATAACAAAGTGCATGAAAAATAGTGCAGGAACACAATAAAATTTGCATTTTATTTAACTTTTTACAATTTTGTAAACACATTGGCAACTAATGAATACTACTTTCCCAAGACTAATGAATATTGTTGTCCCAAAATTGATCACATGTGAAACATATGAATGGTTTTATGACTGGAAATGAATAATAGATACATTTGAAAAATTAAAATGGTATTTCACTTGTATTGCACTCAAATGAATAATTGATCTTGGGTGTTTAATAATCTAAATGTATATGGTAAACATAAATTCATAAACTAGGTTGCATTACAATTGTAAACTAAAACCATGTATAAGAATTCTAGAAATGCAATTAATTAAATTCTATTCTACTAAAAAAATTAAAGCATGACAACCCTTAAACATACTGAGGGGGCCCTTCTCAGATGGTCAATGATTCTTGAGAATGATCAGATCAAGAAAAGGAGATGCAAAGTAGATCAACAACAATCATCTTTTCATTTAATCATGTAACTACGTTTTTATATGGCAACCAACTCTTTAAAGCTTTCTCACAAGAACAAGTCTCCCACTTACAAAAAATTCATGACCATAATATATACCCTTCTAAGCACTATAACACTCTTATTTATACATGAAATCCATGGACGAATGGACAAAATCGAATTCCCAAACTTAGAAAACAATTTTTACAATTTTAGGACAAATCTCAAAAAATATGGGGTTTCATCAATTTGGGCAAATTCGAATGAGATATCCACCCATGTCTTCCAAAAAAAATTTAAATTTTGAAAACATTCACACTTTTTACTCAATTTTGCACATTCTAGAAAAAACCCATATCGTAGAATTTCTAGATCTAATACCATCTGCATGAAAATCGAGGCACAAGTTTGCAGTTTGAGATTTTTACTAATTTATTGCATAATCGTTCCCCTTGAGCTGGAGGTACACACGTGCGAGGTGGGTGAATTTAGACACACATGTCTTCATTTCGATGTTGCTCTGGACAAAATCCATGTCCCCGATTTACGTCTTGAAGCATTCCAATTTTTCAAACTATATATGGTACCAGATGCCTGTAGGATGATGGTACTAGATGAGGACAAGTGACAAATAAACATTGCTATTGGATGAGCATAGGCACTGAATGGATGTAGAAACTTATGGTACCATATGACTTGGAGTGTGAACACTAGATTGCCTTGAGTGTCGTCTTAGAAACCCTGTCTTAATACGATTTCAACAACAAGGCTATTAGATGGAATAATGCACATATATAATTATTCTAACTATCAATAAACCATGGAAATCATAGGTTAAACATGTATTACCTCATGTACACCAAGAGATAGACAAATCAATGTATCATTGAGAAAAATGAATGGATTATGAATAGTTTTAGGAAACATATTCAATACAGTTCGTAAACCTAAGGTGTTTGTGGATGTTAAAAAGGAGACCCAACATTTCCCCCAATCCTTATCCATTTCATGTCCTTAGGTAGCAATGATCTTCAAAATTTCAAAATCCTAACTGCATGGTCTCAACATCATAATTCTATCCAAAGGCCTTGGGACATTTCATCATGGTTCCCTCAAAATTTATCTAGAAAGGGTACCCATCCAACCCTTTCAAACTTTTCTTTGCATGTAAAAGATTCCTCTATCTCTCAAAACACCATAAAAAATGGTTCATGGTGATCAACCCCCATGATTGTCTTGAAATAAATTATTAGTTTTAATGGAGTGAACCATATTTTATACAAGAGGAGGGTTTGGTAATAGAACAAAGTAACAGACCTGCACAAAATAACAAACTTTAGTAGCAAAGGTGGTGTAATGAAAAAGGTTTGTTAATGATATAACGATTATAATGACTCTCATCTGAATGGAAACACCATTCAAATGAGTGTCTTTTTTAATAATGTTCAATGATGGTTATGATTTAAATAAGGAGTACGAAATGACATGCTTGGATATGTGGAGTCATGAGTAATAGAGTAGAGTCATTACTGATTTGACATTAATTCTTATCCAATATCTTCTGGAAAATAATTAGGAAAAGGGTTGGATGTGACCCTAGTATTTGGCCAAGATATTTCACAAATGAATTTTAACTCATAGGTATTTTAGCTATATTACCTTTAAAATAAAAGCGATATAGTTATAGTCTAGATCCCATTTGAATAAAGGAACACATAAAAGAATACATCCCAAGATGATTAACTAATCCCTTATCCAAGTTGATTGAGATATAGCTATTCTTGCTTAGGTAGGGTGAATTATGTATACTAAGGGTCCCACTTTCATGAAAACCTATTCATTTTAAATATAGAACCCTAAGGTTGATACTAGAAGGTTCTTAAGAACATCATTTGAGAGATATAAAGGTCATCTCCCCACTTTGATTTGATAATGATTGCTTTAGAATGAGACCCAATGGTTTTTCATTTAGTTTTAGGTGTTCCTATTTATGTTTTTTAACTCGTTTTGTCTGGCATAGCCCTGCTGCCACCATGCCTGTTTAGTAGCCTGACAAGATTACCTTACTACCATACAAGCATTTCCCCGCTACCAATAGACCTATTCAATACCTCAGCGGGCTTACTTGTACTTCTTGATACTTCCTTTTATTATACTACTCAAAAAATTTATAATGATGTATATTGTTCATTGACAGACTTAGACTATAAGGAAGGAAGGCACTACAAGAGTGTTTTAGATTTAATAAGAATATAATTGATTATTTATATTTACCCAAGGGTGATATCATCCACGTTAGCCTTAAATATAAACTATTCAATGTATAATGGAACATATCAGATAATGATTAAGAGGTCCCTCTAGTTAATCCTATTAGGATTCTCATGAAATTACATTGAGGTTTTACAGAATGGTCCACCACATGAATGTTTTCATCAATACCACCCAAGAGAAGCTTATAAGAGAAACTTGGATAAAGGATTGTTGAATCAACTATGTTAGTATTATAGATAATGGTGTCACCACTTTTCAATGGATGTTTCAATTATTAATCACTTTTTCACAAGGATGAAGTAATAAGGTAGACATACCCATGATCATCTAGAGTTGAATGTGAAAATCTATCTTTAAATGGTAAAAAGGATGATACATTTAGGGGTGAGTGTAACAATGTAGAAGGAAGGTGTACATAAAAGTAAAGAGAAATCCAACAAAAGACTTAAATGATTCTTTGATAGAAAGAACATGAAAATATTGGCTCATATCTCTAATTACCTAAAGTGGAAACAACGTCAAGTACATGTCAGTGATCATATTACTTTGGCACCAATACCAGATTATTAACTGGTACCAGATGGGTTGTTGCAGTACCATAACATGACAATAATGGAATCAGACAGTACCGTAATAGGTCCTTATGATCCTCAAACTAGAATTTGGAGACCTCACAGTGTGACTAGAATACTCTGAGTTTTAGGCTTATGTGTATTTTGGGTTGCAAGAAAAACTATGTAAAACATGTTGGCTGAAATTGAAAATTGTTTGGTACTGAAACTGGTGGAGTAATTCAGTGCTAGTACCAGAATTCAATAGGTAACTAATGCAAAAATTTGGTACTGGTACTCGAATTCTGGAAATGACTATCAAATTCCAGCATTGAAGATGTTGATTTTCATTTGTTAACAGAAGATGAAAATAATTTTAAGGTCCCATGATCTAGGTGGATATCGGTGGCCACCCACCTTTTCCAAATGGCTCAAAATGGCTTTCTGGCAAATTTGGCAATTTACTATTTTTAGCAGGTTTTGGCCCAAATGAAGGTTTTTCGAGATAGAGGTTCTCAATGATAGCCGAAGGCATAATTTATCCCCCAAAATGAATCTCCTTGACGATACCTTTCCAACGAGCTATCACATGCCTAAAACGAAGATCGTATGCAAAAGTTACGACCCCGAGAAGTTGATGTACTCACTTACCCAAACGGGGCCCACATGACTTTTGG
>JZKD02S0398065.1:0-72112 GCA_000966675.3 Picea glauca | reverse complement strand
ATTGTAATCATCTTCTTGCGAATGCGAGTAGCCGTCACATCTCTTCTCAGAGATAAGCTGCCACCATTCTAGCGAGTCTTTCACTCTGTATTTTTATAGTCTTTGTACATTTCTTCCATTAATAGAAATCGTCTATTACTATATATCTGTGTTTATGGTTGCATCTCTAATACATTTCTGTTATATTATTGAATATCTGTGATATCTCTGTCCATTTCTTTATTATATCTCCGATCTCATTTCATGCTGAAAATAATCTGGATCATCCAAACAACCACTCCCCCATGCCTGAGGTTTTGCATGCCCTCGTGCACACAATGTGAGATGATAAAAAAATAAGGGGAGTGCGATATGCTAAAAAAATAAGGAGGGTTGTTGAGAGGGCTGCGAACCAAAAAAACCAAAAAAACTAATTAAAACTAGATTTTTATTCATGCTTACAAATAGAAAATTTAGGGAAAATGTCAAAAGTTTAACAATGCATACATTTTTCATGATTTATTTGACCAAAAAATATTATCTATGAATCTAGAATTAATATTCAGTTTCAATTTCTATTAGAAAGATCACTTAATCGATCATCCCTGTGAAATCGTGCTCTTAAAATAGATATGTAATGATACAACACAAATGCATCTTTTTTAACAACTTAAGGAAAAAGAAGAAATTTGAGAAAATAGGTCATGAAGTACTCCCTTAATTCTTCTCTTCCATTGACAACTATTACTTCTCCTCTTTTTAAAATACCCTTACAGTATTATGTGTGCATTTAGAAGATGAAGAGATTACCTTCTCATAAAATTCCAAACAAAATTGTCACAACTTTTAGAAAGTAATCTATTGGAGGAATACAATATCTTAAAGTGATTGATTTGTTAACTTTTGGAATTCCCATTTATGAAAAGTATGAAAGTTAGGTTGCATTTCACTTATATGAAACGTGTATTTATTTATTTACTATCATACTCTAATTGAACAAAAGAAAATTCCGTTCAAGTATAGGAATAATTCCAGTGAAGCCATGTGTGTAACAAGATTAGAAATATATTCCTACTCGGGTTTAAAAGACAAATTTTAATGCATACTGGAGTATGAAGGAACAACTTCTTTGATGATGAGATCAAACAACAATGAAAAGTAAAAGAGTAGTGCGATCTCATAACAAACTGGAACCATTTTTCAATAGGGGCATGATATTCTTGTTTCCCTTCTTTGTTTAGGCCACACAACATGTCCTCCTTTTCCATGCTACGCATATTTTCTTCTTCAAAATGATTAGTCTTTGGAGTACATACATTATCTTCTAAGAGGAATGCTAAGAACTCCTCAATCTCAGGTTCCAATGGTTTCTCTCCATTGAATTCTATCAATGATTCTTTAGTCTCCTCAACAAATAGACAAGAGGAATCCGAAGGGACTTCTAAATCTTCTTGTGGAGAGACAAATAAATTCTTGATTGTTGTCAAGATATGGTCTTCTTTAGAGGTGGATATCCCAGCTGATGATAGAATGTGAGAAAGTTTTTGGAGGAACATTCTTCAAGCTCTTGATCATCCGTGAATTACTCTAGTTGGTTGATGATCTCTGTCTCGCAACACAAATTAGTACTCGGGGGTTCTAACAACACCCTAAAAATGATTTATCATCAAAGATATGAATTTTAAAAACTAAGAACTTAAAACTATTTTGAAAAATAAAACCCAACAAAATTGAACTCCTTGCGTTACTGGGACCCCATTGTCACCAGGTTTTTGGTTTTCACAAGTCATCTCATTCTAAATAACACAAAATTTTCATAAATAAAAACAATCTTTTTCATAAAAGAAGGAAAAACACACTTCATTAAAAGAAAAATACTTTTCCATGAAAGGGAGAGGAAAACCTAACTTTGGAGCAACCCAACTAAAGTGGATGCATGGGCTCTTCCATCATGTCTTATCATCTTCTCTCCTCCCTTAATTCATCCATGTAATTTAAAATGAAAACCACCTACCTAGACTTCTAATATATTTAGCACCTCCCTGACAACGATGCCAAAAATGTTAGGCTAAATTATATACATTATTAATTCCAACATTAAATTATCAACCGAGGCTCGTAATCTTCGAGGTGAAAGAAAAAGAAATGCAGGATTGGATCCTATGCTAATATAATATATAATGCCGAAAAACATACTTCAATGCAATAAATGAAACAATAAATCTTAAAATGAATTCAAGAAATAAACTAACACCTTAGGAAGAAGCCCAATGCAGGGAAGGCATATATCACGAGTTAGACCTTTAATATTTCCCTTTTGTGATTTAAACTATGTGGAAATAAAGTGAAAATAATCCAAAGGTATAAAAAATAAGACTAAGTGCAGGAAATCTATGGGAAGTCCAAATTGAAGCAAACTAGCGAAAGGAAATCAAACAAACATAAAAAAAATTATGTGAATGCATTATCCTCAAAAGATACACCCAATAATGGAAAGTGAATTTGTAGATCGGGGTCATGAATTGCAGGAAACAAAACTTTGAAATTAAATGTGGAGTTCAAGAACATAGTGAAGTGTAGGAACTATAGTGCAGGAACAAAACAAAGTGCAAGAACAATAGTGCAAGAACAGAACATAGTTTGAATTTTATTTATATTTTTATTGTTTTGTAAACACATTGGAAACAAATGAATATTATTGTCCCAAGACTAATGAATATTATTGTCCCAAAACAAATCGCAGGTGAAACTGAAACATATCAGTGGTTTTATGACTGTAAATTAATAATAGATACATTTGCACTCAAACCATGAAAATCATATTTTAAACGTTTATTACCTCATGTACACCAATAGATAGCCAAATGAGTGTATGATTGATAAATATGAATAGATTAGTCATAGTTTTAGGCAACATATTCAATATAGGTCACAAAAGTAAGGTGCCTATGGATGCCAAAAAGGAGACGCAACAATAAAACTTAAAGATCC
Organism: Picea glauca; assembly: GCA_000966675.3. Lineage (NCBI taxonomy): Eukaryota > Viridiplantae > Streptophyta > Pinopsida > Pinales > Pinaceae > Picea > Picea glauca. The sequence goes on along the minus strand of JZKD02S0398065.1, from coordinate 69,142 downwards.
AAGCTCAGATTGTTTGAGTCACATGCACTCATCCAATTTTTCATTTTGATTTCCAACATATCATGGAATTTAATTGTGAGTATTTTTTAAACTATATTATATAAGTTAGCTGTTATGCTTTCAGTATATGGATCGGGGGCCGACGGAAAAAATGATGAGAGCAGCAGCCATTGCATTTTCTTCTTAACCAATTGATGCCTCGGCATCTTAGCCTACATCTTAGCCATTTAGAGAACCAGAGCCCCGTCCAATATCCCTTCCAGACCGAGAGCCCTAATCTCCTTGTCCCGGATCCATATTATAAGGTGTGTTAGAAGCAGGGGTGGAAGCGGACTAAACCCCGTATGTGGTAGGAGCTCCGCGCAGGCTCATCCAAATGTCCAGGTCCTGCCCCGTGTGCGAGATCCAGAAAGGCGCCTTTCCCCATTTCATTTGTAGAAGACTTCATTAAAAGCCTGGAATCACATATCGAAAATGTGGGTTTTGAATCCTTTCGTTATAAACAACAGATTCTGAGATTCAAACCTAGTCTCAAATACATGATATCATTGCCAATCGAGTTGTGGTTTTTCTTATTATTTTCCATGACCTATTCAGGTTTTGATCGATATATTTTCTTATTGGTTAAACAATGATATAGTCAAGTTTTATAATGAACATACAATAATCATTTTTCCTTTGTTATCATGATTGTTGACCTCGTTTTTATTTAGTATAAAGTTTGTGAATGATTATACTAACTATTTTCTGAATTATAACATGTTAACTTGTGAATAAAGGATGTTGAAATAAAGCTATATTATGATGGTATCATATACATACAACAACATATCTGAGTTTTAATAATTATGTTTTATGTCTTCATTATTATTTAAGAATCGTTGTTGGAGCCTAGAATGTATATGTTTAATAATTGAGGCTTACATATGGATATTATTGGGACAACGACGTATGTGGATCGATGCTATTAGTTTCCATATGATGATGATAGGATTAAAGATTATTATATAGACCCATAATCCCTTCATCATACATTTTACATAAGCTATTCCCTCAAGTCCTATTCATTTTGATCCATTTTTCCATGTTTATATAATTAATATGAAATATATACACCATAAGTAATATAATTTAAGATGTATAACCAACATTTTCAAAGAAAATATTTTTTTATCACAATTATGAATGATAAGATATGGCTTGGAAGCATTTCTAGAATAGTTGGTTCTAAATTTGGTTAAGTAAGAGGAAATAAGGACAATATTGGGTTGATGATGTTGTAAGGTTAATTAAAGGATGTCATAATTTAATTATATAGATCCAATTTTCCTCATCATTTTCACTTTACATAAGTCATTTCTCGAAAAAAAATTCATTAAAAGCCTTCTTCCATTCTAGTCCTATCTATATAATTAATAATATGCATAAGAGAAAGATATTGTTTGATGTGATCAACATGATAAAAGAGTAGAGTTAAAATATATGAAGAGACTTGAGAATATTATAGTTGATTAGTATGATGACGAACACCTGTAGACACATTTTGAGATTAAGTTTGGGAAGTTTCTCTGTAAGGAAATGGTAATCAATGTGTATGGATCAAACTTGGGTGTTGTTGGTTGATTGATTTCAGAGTTTTATTTCTATCCCTATTTTAACTTTTTCCGTCACTTCTTGTTTATGTTGCATGGTTGTGTTATGTGAGAGCTAAGATAATCATGATGACAACTGGTATTTGATGTTTTATCTTATTGTATTTTATACTTGTACTAAATGGACTATCATGATATAAATGAGCTTCTTCAGTGGAGGTAGCAACAAAGGAGGGAACAAAGGAAGAAGAGGTCGATGACCTAACACTTTTTAACATCTCAAGGGACATAAAAAACTAATATTCTCTATTCATTTAATGCTCTCTCTGGTGAGTTTCAACAATTGATTCAAACTAGGAATTTGAACCTTGGTTGTCAACATGATTTTCCACAACCCCAAACAACCCCAAATAATATATTGCAGCCTCACCCTGCTATTTTTAGCATTATTGAGTCTCTTGTTTAGCCTCATATTGATGTATGGGATATTTTCTCTACCAACCTTTCTTTCAGTGCCAATCAGTGGCCTCTTGACCCTCCTCCTCCACAAGTTCATATTGTTGCTACTAGTGCATATTTTCCTTTACCTCAAGTTCAACCAGTATTACCTACTCACATAATTGTTACACATGAGTTTGTGCGTCCTCCTCCTCCAAAATATCATAAAGCTGCACCACATGGTTCTTAAATTGATAAATGAAAGAAGCCTATTACTTCTACCAGCATGTCCAAATCTTCTTCCTCTGCTCATTCAAAGATTAAATAAGTACATAGTGGGAAGATAATATTATATGATATGAATCTAGAGGTAGCCTTGTTGAAATAAAAGAAACCTCATTATGAGGACTTCAACAGGAAAGGGAACAAAATTTCAGAAAGAAATTAACTGGTCTATTTTGATTACGATTACTTTGATATTTAACTATGACACTATTTAGACATATGGAAGAACTGTGTTATTTATTTTTTAAACTTCAAAATATAATGTTTTATTTATGGGAGATACAAGTGTTTTATGCCATTGTATTTTTGAATTCATATTTATGGTATGTTATATGATGTTGATTTTTATTTGATAGTCATATTATGGAGTGAAAAGGAAAAGTTATTATTATTTTTCAAAATTAAGAGGTGCATTATAGAGGGGGGAGGGGACCTATTTAGTTATTATTTATTTATTAATTATCCTTGTAATAAAGTTATTTTTCCTATTTATTAACTAAAGTTATTTAACTTTTGTAACTAAACTTAGATAAACTAATTGAGGAACTACTTTTTATAGAATAAAAGGAAGAATACAAGGATAAAGAAGATAGGAGGAATTAGAGAAAAACACTTATGATAAGGTTTTCTCTTGTTGCATATTCAAATTTATCGATTTCATCTTTTCATTTTCTGAGTTCCTTAAAGGGATAAATCTTATTGTTGACAACACGATCTTTCTAAAGGTGGAAAAGAAGAAATCACTAGGAAACATTGATATTTGACATTATTCTGAAGGTCATTCATTTTTCTTGGAAATCTGTGTATTGTTATTTGAATATATGAATTAATTTCCAGTTCTCATTAAGATTATTTTGCAGAGTCAAGACTTGGTGGGCTTGTGAATTGGATGATACATTGTATATAGTATTGGTATTTTTTTTTCAAACACCATTTGTCTTCATATGATGTTAAATTCCACATTATACCTCGAAGTTTGATCTTGGTCTTCACCCTCGTAGGGGTTTGAAAAGAGGTGTTATGGATGTAACTCAACAAATATATTGTTAATAAAACACTTATGGTTTTTCTCAATTGAGACTTATGCATTTCTAATTTTGATATTGTGTTTATTTCTTTATTTCATTCATTTTTTTTCTTTAATCATTTCAATTAAACAATTTTATATTAAAAAAAAAACCCGACACAAATCTTGATAATAACATCAAGTCCAAGAACAGATTTCTTGAGGGTTCATTGATATTTTTGGATATGCTATAAAACCATAGTAGAATTCCTGCATTTATTACCTTATACTAATAAGATTCAAATATTCTTGAGTGAGGACATTCCATTCCTCACCTCAACAACAGAAAGGGGGAGTGTTGCAACAAAGGGAAAAAATATTTCTATGCCTAGTGGACTATGTGTTTCGTTGCAAGATTTTCATCAATGAAAAATGAGAATATTGTTGGAATTATTGTTATTCGTGTCAAAGGGGAATGATAAAGTAGATTGGTTTCTATGAATGTAACATCCTGGTTATAACCCTTATAAAATATAATGTATTATGTAAATATGACTTAGGCTAGTGAGTCGGTAAAGTTGAAAAGGGGCTAGACTGCCTAGGAAATGTAACACTTCCTATACATTGATAAAATACACCATTGGTTGCAAGACCGACACAGAAAAATGAGATTGGGGGCTATGATTCCATGAGAGAGGGGGCTTGAGGGGATAAGTCTTGTTATTATTATTTTATTTATCCATAATTGATTTTATGGAGAAGAGGTGGTTACATGAGCTTCTTGGGAGGGAGGCCATGTGGCTCTTGTATTCATGTAATTATTTAAACATCCCTTGGGGGTTGTTTTGGGGAAGTTATTCCCTTGGTTCATCCTCTTCTCACTAGTTCACTTGTTCTTCTTCCTCTTCACTCACTACTACGAGTTTGTGTACTGTTGGGTTGAGCATGGAAACAAATGGTAGGAAAAGGAGAGCCATCGTTGAATGGATGCAATGATTTACTAATCATTTTAGGAGGGAATAGATGCAGGTGTGCATGAACTTGATGGAAGTTTGGATGGAACTGTCCATAGTTGAGATTCCTTGGAATTTCCAGTAGGGAGATTTCCTGACCAGTAGCACTAGAGCCCTTGATAGAAATGGAATAGCCTCTGGGACTGCATGGCAAAGAAAAGTGTTCATTTATTGGGGTTGTGCAGGCTGAGGAGGAAAGAGAGATGGAAATTAGGATTGTTGTGAGGTTGGGAAACCTGAGAGCTACTTAGCCAACTACTGTGTATTTGTACTTGGACTAGGAGTCGTCCTTATGGATTCATATCACTGGCTCAGGGGTAGCCCTTTGTTGAGAGGAAATGAATAACAATGTATATGGTTGAGAGGAATGTCCTTGGTCTACAACCAGTTGGTGAATGTTTACTTGCAAAGATAACTGCTCTCTGTTTTTTCTGTTTAATGTATTCCATTATGTATTTAATTATCTCTGAGATATGTATTCTAATGTGCCTGTCTGCTGGTTATTTGTTGTGCATGGCATGTTGTTTATGTCTTTTATGTTGTGGCATGGATCTTTTCTTATGCATGTGATATGCATGCTCCTAAATTTTTTCAGAAACCATTTTCCTTCGAAATAAAGACCAAAGAACTGAGTCTTGGGACTGCATCGTGCCTAGCCTATGGGTGGTTGGGTGTGCTTCAGCCTGTTTAAGTGGCATAGCCCGACCTTTGGGTGGTCGGGTATGTTACAGATTGGTATCAGAGCTAGGTAGAAACACCGGTCTAGTATGGGTCAGGTCTGTTGGTCAGAGTCTCATGGTTGAGATCAAATTTAGACCATGAAGTTGAAAATATCAGGAGGAATGGCATTGCAGAATCTACGTAGGAGTTAGAACTTCATAGATCCTTTGTAAAGGTTCGAAGGATCGTGACCGTCCTCTTTGAATTCGGGATTGATCACCATTGTGGGATCAAGAGAGATTCGGGATCATTGGATCAGAGGGTAGGTAAATAAGGGTCATCTGATGAAAGTGAAGAAAGGGTTAATTCAAAACCATCAAATTTCTTGGAGAGAGATCAACGGCCAGGAGGCATTGCGGGGAACCAAGTTACAAGAGAGTTAATTCCCTAGGGCAGTCCCACAATCCAAACCACAGTTTCACTGAGGGGTTACCTGTCAACGTTGGAAGAATTGTGGGGCAAAAGGCGGGTTACTCCAAACCATCGATGCGTGCCCCGCAAATTGAAAGGCATGTAGTGATGTGACATGCTAGTGATCAGACATCGAAACTCTTAATAGCTGAGGTAGCTGGGGACCGTCGATCTGTAGGAGGACATGCATCAACCGATCGTGTGCTCCAAATAAAATGCTCTGGGAAAAAGAAAGTGAGGAGAAGTTTAGAATTGAGATTTTCAGACCCCAGAGATCTAAAGTGAATCTCAGCCATCTAATTAAGGACACATGGTGAAAATCCATGGACTCTGGGTGAAGACCCAAAGTGAATCTTGGTCATTCGATCTAGGAGGACACACGAAAAAAATCCACACACTTTGAGGGAAAGTGAGGGTTGAAAGTTGAGGTTTTCGAAGTTCAAATACCTGAATAAATCATGGTCATTGATCTACAAGAGACACGCGTCAGTAGATTGCAAGCTTTAGATAAAATCATTTCGGAAAAAGTTGATGGTTGCAATTTCTGAAGCCCAAAATTATGAAGTGACGTGGCTTGCAAACATCACCTGGGATGACGTGGACACATGAGATGTGTGCGATGTTTCAATAATTTTTGATCATATGGAGTATTGAGGTGTCAGTTAGAACATGACATGTGTCACCCACCAAATTGTGCCACGTGTCTGCTTCTAGCATTTCACCACATGGCAACAGATCGTGTAGTTCGGAGACTGGGAACTCCAGAAGGGAAAGATGTGAGAGGTTGCGTTAGGTTAAAAAATCTTGAAGGCCTGAGTATATATCGACCATTGATATTAGAAGACATGTGACAGTATATCTCACAGTGGTTCGAAGGATCAGATCTCTGGGACAAAGTGAAGGTGTAGAGTTTGAAACTCCTAAAGTCCAAAGAGCAGAAGTGATTCAAAGTCATTGATCTGTAGGAGGAGACGTGTCAACGGATCGTTGACTTCAGGTGAAAGCATTCCGAGAGAAAGCGAAGGTGTATATTTTGAAACTCCTGAATCTCGAAGATCCGAAGTGATTCACAGTCATTGATTTGTGGGAGACACGCGTCGATAGATTGTGAACTCCAGGTAAAAGAATTTCAAGGGGAAGAAAGCGGGGAAAGTTGAGACCTTTTAAGGCTAGAGTTCCTAAGTGGATATTGATCATTGATCATGAAACAGGAAGAGGGTCATTGATCTAGTCCTGGTTGAAGGTTCCGAAGTTGTGAAGCGTCGAACACCAAAGTCAATGTTAACCATTGATCTACTTTGGGATATTTCCCAACCAATGATCAGGTAAAGTGGAAGGATAGTGTAAGTGGAGGTGTTAACCGACAACAAGCAGTCACCACCGCTTTATGAATAATTAGGTGGGTAATCACTTTGGAGGAATTTCTACTCTAGAATTCAGGAGCCATGAATAGCCAAAGTTCTGAAGTAAATGAGAACCATCCAGCTCATCGTGACATTAAGACGTGACCATTGATTTTGATAAGTGATCAAGAACTTCTTAACTTAGCGCTTGGTCACCACCTGTGATTGTATGGAATAAAGAAACAAAGGGAAAAGAAGAGGCAACACTCAAATCAATAATCCTATGGTTTTGCGCATATGGTCATATGTAAATGGTTTGAAGGAAGCACCTCATAAATACTTAATTCGACATAGAGTTAACACTAGAATAATACAGAGAATTGATAAAGGATCAAAATATGATATGTTTGTGAGCTGAGAAAATGACAGAAGCATGCGTATGATATAATGAGTCAATCCATGTCTGTGATCAACTCATGAAGACAAAAGAACTGACACACAATCTTGATTAAAAGAGAGTTAATTCATGAGCATTACGAATAAAGGATAAAAAGGAAAAATGATGTTAATTAAAGAATAACATTATCATTTAAATGAAAAGGTACCTATAAATTTAATTGACAATTTTTTTATGATATGTATAGTTCTAACAAGATGGTTGCTTGCAGGTTTATTAGGATTAGAGGTATAATCAAATCAATTCAAGAGTATTATTAGATGTTAGGTTCATGGAGACATGACTTTGCTTACAAAAGTTGGATGAGGTACTACAAAAGAGAGAATCCGCACACGAGACATGAAGCAAGCAGGTGAATAATGTCATTAATGGGCATAGAAAGGAAAAGTAAGGCTCATTAGCCTTAAAGGTAGAGATGTGTAGACAATTGCAAGCTTGATGTGGAAGGAAAGAAAGAGCTTAAGAGGTGGTGTGTGAATAATATCTATGTGTCAAGCATAGGAGTTCCAGGGAAGGATTTGTTAGATATGACTTATCTATTGTCTAAAATCTTAAATTAGAGCTCACAGTGGAAGAAAGATGCCAATGCAGAGGAGTTGGAATTCTCTCTCACTTCAAAAGTGGCACTGAATGAAAATGGATTTCCATTGGGGAATGGTAATAAGTGGGAAAGAATGTCTAGGTGGAACATGGCTAGAAAATTTTTCAGACCCAGGGAACCATAGTGTAGATGAGAATTATGGGAGCACACAAGGCATCAAGGATCTAAAGGAATTCAAGGAAAACCAACTACAAAAAAAATAGATAAATAAATAAGTGTATTGAAACAAAAATGCACTAGATTGCATGAAGCATACAATGAAGTTAAATTGCATATGCATTAGTAGGCATGCTGACAGTAAATGCTTGGTGCATATGGATGTGTAATTTTTCATATGTGCATGCTTGGATATGAATATAACATGATGGCGAACTTAGAATAGTCTGTTATTATGAAATAATGTTTGATTATGACTAAATGATGGATTATGTATTCAGGAAAAATGATACAGTAGGGTTAAATATGTGGATGATGTTGCTGCTTATAATTTCCATCAAGGTGAAGACCCATGAGGTTGGAAGGAATGGTGATAAAAATGATGAAGGGGGAAGTCTATGAGATTCTACAAATATTAGTTGGTCAGATAACAACAAGTATGTTGGTAACAACCAGGCATGTATGAATTTAGTTTCTGTTGATGCATACATGTTGAAGTGGATCGAGGTAAGGATTCCCTTAGTTAATTTTCAGTATTTAAATTGATATGTAATGACCAAATTCCTACAGTGTGAACGTGTTGTTGATTCTAGAATGCACTTATATAAAATGCCTATTCCATATTATGTTATGATTGGTAATGGGATCATAACCAGGTTAATTCACGAGACATACTCCTTATATATCAATGAATACCCATAGAGCTAGTCATGTGTGAGACCATAATATGGTTGGATATGGAAGGGCTATAGTGATGTGTGAGTGCTCAATGGTATCTACTATGTATTTGATGTTTGAGTTGCAACCTCTTTTCCAACACTTAAGAGCACTTAAGGATTATATTCTTGGTGTTGTGTTTGGGTGGAAAATGAAGGTAACCAAATAGTTAGGCAAGCAGTAGGAAGTGTGTGGATGATGTGTTGAATCATTAGCCAGACCTTCCAAATCATCATGGTGGAATACATGACATAGTTATGTGGTATTATGTAGTCAATGAATGGATGCATTGTGTAGATGTGACCATGGGTATTGACACATTCATTTCTATCTTATTAACTGTGGCATTATGAAAAGTCTGTGTGACTTATAATACATGTGTACGTAATGATGAGTTCATTCCAATTGAAAGTTGGATTAATAGAAGTAATTGAATTGTAGTTGTAAGCAATTCTGAGAGCACTTTGTGATTTTGTTTTGAATCATTGCCATGAGAATATATGTCTTGTACATGAGATAGTGACAATGTTTTTGGTTGAGGAATGTTGAAATTGCAGGAGGAAAGGGATCTTGGATATGGCAGTGTTTTAAGCCCATAAAGAATACCAATTCCTATTGTTGCAAGAGTCAAATTGTTATGATCAGAAGCTCATGTCTAGATGTTTTATTTCTCCTATATAAAACAATTTTGAGAATTATGATTTGATAATTACTGACAAATTGTTTTGGTTGAATGTAAATTGAAGAAATTGTAGGTAGAATGGTCTTGGATATGGAAGGGATGTAAGACCATAAGGAAGAATGATATCTATAGATACAAGGCCAACCATTATGAGAAGAAATATCATTCTTGGAAAATTTTATTTTCCTGTATAAAACAAATTTGACATTTATGTTTGAAATGGTTATAATGATATCTCATGATGATTGTATTTGTATAATACATATGATATGTTGGATATGAAAGATCGAAATGAGGGAAAAGGCTATTGTTTTGACATGAGAACCCTGTGTCCCTATAAATCTTCTTATGCAAGAGAACCCTAGTAAGGTAAGATGGGTCACCTGAGGGACTGCATAGCAGAGAAGGGGATGCCTGAGCATGGGCCTGGAAGGTGAGTGACCACAAGGAAGAGGAGACTTTGAAAACTCTTGATTGGGTTCATGCACACAATGAGTATGCTAGGGAAAATAGTGATCCAAGTTAACGAGACATCCATATGGATGCCGATCCATGAACCGCACAGATAAGTATTGTATTGGATTATGAAAATTTACTCTTACAATATGAGAAAGAATGAGAATTTTATGCACAAATTTTGAATTGACATGCTCGCTAATTTGAAATATTGTAGGAAAACGATGAATGTTGAAGATCTATAAAAGTACCAGACTATGAGAGAAAATAAGGTGATGTTGGAGAAACTAAATGACAAAGGCATGGAAGGAAGAAAGTCCAATGGAATTTCTACAAATGAAGTTCTGGAACCCACAACTCTGAAACTTTCTGACCGAGTGCACTGAAATCGAGGAGAAGTGGAACAAATTGAGGTACTGCATGGGAGAGAAAGGGGTTCATGTAATGAACCTCATTATCACACACCATTTTTTTTTTAATATTTATTTATATCTATCTTAGTCTATATAACTATTTGACAAAACATAATGTATAAACTCTATTATAAGATCGGTTAAAAACTCTGTTCATAAAAACCTCAAAGGGACAACCTCTAAACTCTACCTACCAAAAGAGGTCCCTTTCACCTCCATTCCATTTTCCCTTTTGTGTAATGGATCATGTGTATAAGTTGGGTCTTATAACTCCTACTACGATTCACCCCTTTAAAACATAAGACTTCCATCATTGCACGTAGGTCTACCTGGTTAATTTTAACCCTAGGAAACTTTACTTTTGTTTTTTCCACCATACAATTCATCAAAGTTGGGTTTTAATATCAGGTAACTAGCCTATCCACAATGTCTCGGTTAATTAAAGGTCCTTAGTACCAGGATTAATCGTAAGACAATTACTACATCCAAATACCAGCAAACATTCCACTACTAAGACCAGACTGCTGACTCATGATAATATCGAGGGAAGGAAAGGGGTTTTTACTTCAGTCGAGTCGTGAGGGTTTTCATCATGGCACTCCTTAAGTGAAAGGAATGGTCCATTGTTAAGGCAGTTAAGGCTCCGTAAGTTTTATTAAAGGTAGGCCTACGAGTTATATTGAAATTACTCGGCTCTATACCCAATATGTCATACCGGTTCTGACATTATCACATGGCCAATTGCCCTCCGTGCTCTCCACATTTACTCTGAGGTGACAGGATGCCATTTCGGGTTGAAGTGGGTTCATAGTTGTCATTGTTGAGTTTTGTGAGGAGGCTCTGTGTAAAAAATCTTTGAGGCACAGTGTATTTTCATGGTAGTCGCTCCCGGGTTGCAATAGACGGTGCGATCCTCATCCCTAGTAAGTTTTCTCATTATGCGTGATACTCTGGTTGATAAATGAGATGATGCATTTCCTGGGTTATTCTTTGGTGTAAATTCTCTGTATTGCTTCCGAACTTATCCAAAAACTTGGAGTAGGGATTTCCTTTGAAATTTATCTCTGTTTTCCCCTCTGGTTTAAGGGAGAGTATATTCATTCATTTTTTTGTCTATGTTTTGGGGTAAAGGGTTTTGTAACCTCCTAATTTATTTCCCTATGTCGAATCCTTTGATTGATGTCAAATAACTCAAGACCTCTATAGAGCATTGGATCGTCCCATGATGATATTTTTTCTTTTTGCAATATTTCCAATGTTTACTTACAATAGTCACTACCCTCATCGTGCTCTATTCGATTCAGTTAAAAAGTTGGGACATCACTGTAATGTTTAAATGACTTATAACTATTATATGTGATTCGGTTCTGGACGATTATGTGTAGTTTTCTAGTTCGGTATGAACAATTTATTCCATACTGGTGTAGAGTCTGACTTAAATATTTATCATAAAAATTACTAATGCCAATTTCTGCCTTTCATTGGAATTGTTAATTGCTATGCGAGGACTTCCTCATTGTAAAAATCTCTTCGTTCTCAAGGTTTATATAATTCACTAATGATGGGCCTTGTTTTATGCAAGGGTACCAATCAGAGAATTAATACGCCATCCACCTTCGGCCCAGGCGTCTGTCCAGTCGGGAATGTGACAAGAAAAAACATGAAAGACAATGCCAACATGTTGAAACAGAAGTTAGGTAAGATCATGAAATACTTCCACACTAACCGTCATCATTCTGTTGGTATTTTAACACTTTTATCTATGATTAATGATATTTTTAAATGATACTTCTTTCAGGGTTTTCGCCTACCCAAGGATCTGGGATGTTCGGTGCTTACCTTAGGTGCAAGAGGTATTCGAGTTCCCTTTGTAGGCCTTCCCATAGTTTCAGCAGTGCAAGGGCACAGTCTCTTCCTAGATTCCTAGATGTTCGATATAGTTTCGTTCTATTGCCTCCAATGGTTGGGATGAGGGGGTGCTCCAATTGTATTCTTCACTTTCTGGTCTGACTACTGTGTATAAATGTTATTGTACAAGACTTTGTTTTTAATTGAATAGTGTACTGAGTTGGGCACTTTTATTCCGATCACTTCTCTGTTTAGTCTCATCCCAAACTTGAAATTTATTTATGTTACTATCGTTTAGAATGTATTCACGTTCATATGTTCACACAGTCCAAAAAATCCAGTACAACATGGTGTAAAAGGAAGTTGAAAGAAATAATGGGGTTTATACTTGTTATATTAACATTGCTACACAAAAATTTCATGTTATAATTAATTAATACTATAAAAATTTTCGTATGGTTGTCTTTTTTTCTTTTGTGGGTGTTGATGCACATTAAGATTCTGTAGTTTCCTCACTAGGGATTTTGGAAAAGATTTCTTCCTTACTCTCGACTTTCAGTTCGACATAAAGTTTTGACAGTCTACTCTACTAAAACTTTCCCATATGATTTTGCTGCTAATAGTCTAATATAATTCCTAGGATGGGTTACGCTCTTTTATGGTTTACTGACTCTATTTTATCCAGTTTACTCCAGCTTCATTGTATCGCTTGTACATAACTCCCATTATATAATGTAAATCTGTTTGTAATATACCTGTACATATTCTATATGCATATCAAGAATAATTTCAGTGATACAGGATGTATTTACTTTGAATCTGAACTTGCATGTTCCTTAGTGGAGACTCATTGTATACTATGATTACCTACAGGAAACATAATTCTCCATAGATATTGGTATGCTTGACTCAAATCACATCAAGCAAACAATTAGTTTTTACTCAACAAAATTAATTAAAAGTGAGGTGCAATCGGTAGTTTATGCGATTATGAGAGTAGTAACCTCTACATAACTCGTCTTACTAATTTATACATTCAATGACCTTTGTATTTACACAAGACCCTGTCCCAATAAAACAAGTCCATGCCTAGCTAATGATTAGGAAGTATTTGGTAGGTCTTTCCTCACCGCAACATTCAATCATAAGTTCATTCATAGAAGAAAACAAATTGCGGAACATAACATTTAACCAGAGAAAGGTAGAATAGAATATCTGTGTCAAATTGTGGGAAGACAAAGGGAACAACCATGTTCCTCCCAACCATAGAATAGGGAAGCCAAAATCACTTGCTTGATTCACCGCCTAGCCTGACCATGAATCCATGAGGGAAAACTTGGAAAACTCCTCTTCAGTAATGTCCTTCAACTCCAACAGATACCTCTTGCCTCACTCTTACTCAATAGTGTTCATAATAGCAAGGGAAAAAAATCAATAGTCTCTTTTCCCCAACATACTTGGCAGCGTCCTGCCTCCTCCCATATGTTATTTATCAATAAAATCATTTTGCCTAGGTCTTTTTCCCTCCCTTGGGAATTTTCGCAGCTTTCTAAATACCTGATTTTCAGGGGCTACCAATGGCCAAATATCTGATTTTCCACTTGTAACAATTATCCCAGAGGTAGTTCCAGCAAGTTCCCCACTCATGGAGTCATGGTCAACTAATTTTAACATGGTGGTTCCATTTGTCCTCTTCCAATCAATATAAAATATTTTATTCTCATACAAGTGTCATAGTCAAATAGTTAGTTGAATCAAATCAAATCTCTGTCCAATAGTCATAATAATTAATTACAATTATCAAATTTGAAATTCAAAATTGCCATAAATGGCAAAATTTTTCCAAATTAAAATTTACTAAAAATAGAATAATTTTCCAACAAATTTACATTTTCAAAAAAAATACATTATTTTTTGGGAATGTCACATCCTCTCCCCCTTAAATAAAAGACTATCCTCAGTGTTTGTTCCCTTCTTGGAACAATATTGGATGAGATTTCTGCAGATCTCCTTCCAACTCCCAAGTGGCCTCCTCAGGACTAAAGTTCTTCCATTGCACCTTTACCTAAGAGACGACTCTGTTACGAAGTGCTATTTCTCTCTAGTATAGAATACTCAGGGGTTCCACCTGGAACTCGCCTTCGGGTTCCACCTGCACCAATTTCCAATCAATCATATGAGTAGGGTTATGAACATACTTTTTCAACAAAGAAACATGAAATACATTATGAATTATTAGATTAGCTGGGAGTGCAAGTTGGTATGCTATGGGTCCAATTCGAGTTAGTATCTCGAAGGGCCCACAAAAACTAGGTGCCATCTTGGCACAGTTCCCTAACTTCAACGAACTTTTTTGAGCTTTGACCTTCAAATAAACATGGTCTCCTACTTGAAATTCCAAGTGTCTTCTTTTCTGATCTGCATAGCTGTTTTGTCTGTCCTGTGCTTCTTTTAAGTTTTGTTGTACCTTCCTTACCATGTTATCCATTTCTTGGAGCATCTCTGGTCCAACCACGAGCCGTACAACCAGGTTATCCCAGCTAATTGGAGTCGTACACTTTCTGTTGTACAATACTTTGAAAGGGCTTAACTTAGCCGAAGTCTGGTACCCATTGTTATATGCAAATTCTACCAAGTGCATATAGTCTTCCCACTTATTCAGTTTTTTTCTTATGTACATGCGTAGCATGTCCTCTACGATTTGGTTTTTCCTTTTGGTCTATCCATCCATTTGTGGATGATAACTCGTACTGAAATTCAAATTAGTTTTTAGTCCTACAAACAATTCCTTCCAAAAAGTGGATGTGAATTTTACATCTCTATCTGAAATCACCATATTAGGAATACCATGTAGTCTAAAAATTTCTTTCATGAATATTTCAGCAATGCTTATAGCTTTAAATGTAGACTTTACAGGAATAAAGTGTGCAGACTTACTGAGTTTATCGATTACAACCATGATAGAATCATTTTGTTTCTGAGTTTTAGGCAAACCTTTTATAAAGTCTAGTGACATGGTCTCCCATTTCCATTCTGGTACTGGTAATCACTGTAATAGGCCAGTTGGATGCTGGTGCTCAGCCTTAACCTACTGAAAATCCTAGCACCTAGCCAAGTACTTTGTTGTTTCGCCCTTCATATTAGGCCAATAAAATATTTTTCTAACTGTTGTTATTGTTCTCTGGTAACCTGGATGGCCAGCGTACGGTTTCTTATGTACTTCGTCCAAAACTGTTAATTTAAACTCTACGGAATTTGGTATGTAAAGTCTGTTTTTAAATAGTAATAGTCCATTCTTGTCGATACTTAGATCTGGTTTATCTGAGTTTGCGGTACTGTCTTGTAATTCTTCCATTATCTTAGTGTAATTTCCATCGTTAATACCTGTCATCCTTATTCTTTGTTCCATATCACTTTTTTCCCTACTAATATTTATCTCAAATAATCCATGAACTCTTCTACTTAAAGCATCTGCCACTTTATTTTCCTTACCCTTGATATGTCTGACCTCGAAACCGAATTCGCTCAAGAGGGATAGACATATTGCTTGTCTTGCATTAAGATCTGGTTGACTAAACAAATATTTCACCTCGCTATTATTCAACAATAGTAGAAATTGTGTCGCCACATTTTTAGGGCATGTATTACCACTGCCAATTCTAAGTCATGAGTGACATAATTTCACTCGTGTTATTTTAATTTCTGGGACTCATAACAAATAACGTGTCCTTCCTGAGTTAGGACACCACCTAGTCCTTCTTTACTTGCATCAACACATACAATGAAGTCTTTATCTAGGTTTGCTACCTTCAATATGGGTTCAATTGTCAATAATCCCTTCAGCTTGTTAAAATTGTCTTGACACTTCTCTAACCAGTTAAACTTGGTCCCTTTCTTTTGTAATGATGTGATAGGGTAGGCTATCTTGGAAAACCCTTCTATAAATCTGCGGTAATATCCAATGATTCCCATGAATGATCAGATATCCGCTACATCCTTAGGTACCGACCATTCCATAATGGATTTTATCTTCTCCAGGTCTACGGTAATGCCTCCTGCTGAAATTACATGCCCTAAATATTGTATTTCTTTTTGATAAAAGTCACACGTCAAATCTGGCATACAGTTTGTGTTTCCTTAGTGTTTGCAGAACTATCCTTAAGTGTTCTTCATGTTCTTCTTCCATTTTTGAATAGACTAGAATATTGCCGATAAATACTACCACGAACTTGTCTAAGTACTGACTGAAAATACTCTTCATCAGGCACATAAATGTGGCTAGTGCATTAGTGAGTCTGAAAGGTATGACTACGGATTCCTAGTCTCCATATCTTGTCCAAAAAAATGTTTTTCTTATGTCCTCGTCTTTTATCCTAACTTGATAATAACCAGATCGTAAATCTAACTTTGAAAAGATCTTGGCCCCACCTACTTGATCGAACAGATCATTTATCCTTGGTAAGGGGAATTTGTTGTTAATAGTCATTTTGTTCAGTTGTCTATAATCGATACATAGTATTAGAGTACCGTATTTCTTTTTCACAAAGAGGACTGGTGCCCCCCATGGTGAAACACTCGGTCTAATATAGTTTTTGTCCAACAATTCTGGTAATTGTATTTTTAATTCTGTTAGTTCTGGTAGACTCATTTGGTAAGGTGCCTTTGAGATAGGGGTTGAACCGGGTAGTAGGTCTATGGAGAAGTCTATTTCCCTTCTAGGGGGTAATTCTGGTATCTCATCCACAAACATGTCTCTGAATTCACGTAGTATAGCAATGTCTTCTAACTTTGGCTTATCTTCTTTTTCTAACAGATTTGTTAATTGGATGGCATAAACTTGACATCCCTTTCTCATACATTTCTTGAGTTGCATTGCTAAAACTTGTCTGACTAACACAGGTTTTGGTATACCTTGGGTTGTTCTAGAAGTGCCAAAATTATCTTTATAGCTAAGTATCTTTGTATAAAAATCTAGTACTACTTTGTGTTGTTCCAACCAATCCATCCCGATAATCATATCATAAGATCCTAGTGGTAGGATGTTCATATTTTTTCTTATATTTTGACCATCTAAGATGAACTCGAAATCAAAAATAAAGTCAACTACTTTCCTTTTAGTACCTATTGCTAGTTGTACAAGCAATGATTTTGCATGCTTTAGTTTCTTAAGTTTATTTGACTCTACTACATCAGGAGTAATATAACCTAACATAGCTCCAGGTTCAATTAGAAAAGAAATTCGAGTGTTATTGATTTTACCTTCGATTTCTACCACCGAGGATTGGTGGTCAGCTTGTCGTCCATCTATGGCTACATTTATCCGATGCAGGCTTCTGCTCACATCTCCCACCGTCAAGGCTTCCTGCAAATTATGAATAACAATTTTGTTTGCTGAAATTAAACATGGACAGTTCCTCCTTAGATGAGGCTCTCTACATTCCCAACACTTTAATGGCTCACGGGAGCTGTCCCTAAGCTTCTTCATTCCCAGGTTTATCGGTTTACTGTTGCCTTGCGTATTCAAATGATTGGAGTGAAAATCCTTTCTCGAAAAACTTTTTGTTGCATTCTGATAAGGAGCTGGTTGGTATCCCTTCTTCCGCTGGTTCATTCGATCTTGTTTCTTATCCTTACAGGCTTTGGGAAACTCTGCCCACTATTTATACTAGCCATAGCACATTCGTGCTTTCCTAAATACTTCACTCAAGGATTTGGGGTTTTCAAGCTCAATTCTGTCCCTGTAGGAATGTGGTAAACAACTTAAGAATCGTTGGATTTTTACCTTATCCTCTCAGATTTATGGTACGAACCTTAGTAATTCCAGAAATTTATTTATAAGGTCCTCCATCATCATTTGTCCAGGTCGCAACTCATAAAATTATTTCATCTTCCTTTCATAATAGCTTTCAGAAAGGTATTGTTTCTTGAAATACTTCTTAAAGTCAAACCATTTCAACTTCTTCTCATTTAGGCCTTTGGCCAATTTAAGGTCTTACCACCAAATGCTCGTCTTTCCTTTTAGATTGTAGATGGCCATTCTGACCTTCATATTGCTAGAATAGTTGTATATATGGAAGTATTTTTTGATTTCCAACAACCATGACTCAACATATTCTCCTGTTTTGGATTCTCCATCAAAGGTAGCTGGTTTAATCTTTTTAAATTCTCCTTCAAGGTGGTCTACTTGTTTCCTTTTTCTGTTTGGTTTAGTTTTTTCTTCAGCTGAAGGTGTTCCTTCAGATGACCTGTCTCCTTTTTCTATTTCTAGCCCAGAGTTCTTGGAGGCCCTTTTTCTGACCTCTTCGTCATGGTTATTGTCCTTTAGGATTTTCTTGGTCACTATACTGCGCAACAAGACTTCATTTTTCTCTTGCTGTTCCTGTTGTTCTTTCTTCAATTTTTCATTGTTGGCTTTGAAAATCTACAGTTCAACAATAAGATTCCTCATTGTTTCCAACACCTTCGTGGGTGAGCTTCCATCACTATTCTCTCTTGGATCTCCAGGAGGTCTTTGCTGCAGATTTCCTTCCATCCTGATTTTTGCATTGTGATGGGCTGCCATAATTGACACAAAACAGAAAGGGCTTTCTGTTTGTAACCATAAGGTTTATTAGTTTTACATAAATCAGAATGTATACTAAGAAACTAATGTGGCCCTGTTCAGGTCCAGTGTTGTAGCTTTTTCTCTGATACCATATGTAATGAACCTCATTATCACACCATTTTTTTTATTTTTATTTTTTATTTTATTTAAATTTATATCTATCTTAGTCTATATAACTATTTGACAAAACATAATGCATAAACTCTATTATAAGATCGGTTAAAAACTCTGTTCATAAAAACCTCAAAGGGACAACCTCTAAACTCTACCTACCACAAGAGGTCCCTTTCACCTCCATTACATTTACTCTTTTGTGTAATGGATCATGTGTATAAGTTGGGTCTTATAACTCCTACTATTATTAACCCCTTTAAAACATAAGACTTCCATCATTGCACGTAGGTCTACATGGTTAATTTTAACCCTAGGCGACTTTACTTTTGTTTTTTCCACTAGATGATTCATCGAAGTTAGGTTTTAATATCAGGTAACTAGCCTATCCACCATGTCTTGGTTAATTAAAGGTCCTTAGTACCAAGATTAATCGTAAGAAAGTTACTACATCCAAATGCCAGTGGACATTCCACTACTAATACCAGATTGCTGAGTCATGATAATATCGAGGGAAATAAAGGGGATTTTACTTCAGTCGAGTCATGAGGGTTTTCATCATGGAACTCCTTAAGTGAAATAAATGGTCCACTTTCAAGGCAGTTAAGGCTCCGTAAGTTTTATTAAAGGTAGGCCTGCGAGTTCTATTGAAATTACTGGGCCCTATACCCAATATGTCATACTGGTTCTGACATTGTCACATGGACAACCACCCTCCATGCTCTCCACATTTACACTGAGATGACAGGATGTTGTTTAGTTTTGAAGTGGGTTCATATTTGTCATTGTTGAGTTCTGCAAGGAGGCTCTGTGTAACAAATCTTTGAGGTGTAGTGTATTTTCATGGTAGTCGCTCCTGGGTTGTAACAGACAGTGCGATCCTCATCCCTGGTAAGTTTTCTTATTACGCGTGATACTCTAGTTGATAAATGAGATGATGCATTTCTTGGGTTCTTCTTTGGTGTAGACTCTCTATATTGCTTCCAAAGTTATCCCAAAACTTGGAGGAGGGATTTCCTTTGAAATTTATCTCTGTTTTATCCTCTGGTTTTAGGGACAGTATATTCGTTCGTTTTTTTGTCTATGTTTTGGGGTAAAGGGTTTTGTAACCTCCCAATTTATTTCCCTATGTTGAATCCTTTGATTGACGTCAGATAACTCAAGACCTCTGTAGAGCTTTGGATCGTCCCATGATGATATTTTTTCTTTTTGCAATATTTCCAATGTTTACTTACAGTAGTCACTACCGTCATCGTGCTATATTCGATTCGGTTAAAAAGTTGGGACATCGTTGTAATGTTTAAATGACTTATAACTATTATATGTGATTCGGTTCTCGATGGTTATGTGTTTTTTTATATTTCGGTATGAACATTTTATTCCATACTAGTGTACAGTCTGACTTAAATCTTTATCGGAAAAAATTACTAATGTCAATTTCTGCCTTTCATTGGAATCGTTAATTGCTATGCGAGGACTTCATCCTTGTAAAAATATCTTCGTTCTCAGGGTTTATATAATTCACTAATGATGGCCCTTGTTTGATGAAAGGGTACCCATTAGAGAATTAATACGCCATCCACCTTCGGCCCAGGCGTCTGTCCAGTCGAGAATGCGACAAGAAACAACATGAAAGACAATGCCAGCCTGTCGAAACAAAAGTTAGGTAAGATCACAAAATACTTCCACACTAACTGTCATCATTCTGTTGGTATTTTAACACTTTTATATATGATTGCTTATATTTTTAAATGATAGTTGTTTTAGGGTTTTCGCCTACCCAAGGATCTCAGATGTTCGGTTCTTACCTTCGAGTTCCCTTTGTAGGCCTTCCCAGAGTTTCAACAGTACAAGGGCACGGTCTCTTCCTAGATTCCTAGATGTTCGATATAGTTTCGTTCTATTGCCTCCAAAGGTTGGGATGAGGGGGTCCTCCAGTTGTATTCTTTGCTTTTTGGTCCGACTACTCTGTATAAATGTTATTGTACAAGACTTTGTTTTTAATTGAATAGTGTACTGAGTTGGGCACTTTTTTTCTGGTTGCTTCTCTATTTAGTATCATCCCAAACTTGAAATTAATTGTTGTTACTATGGTTTAGAATGTATTCAACTTCAGATGTTCACACAGTCTGAAAAATCCAGTACAACATGGTGTAAAAGGAAGTTGAAAGAAATTCTGGGGATTATACTTGTTATATTGACATTGCTACACAAAAATTTCGTGTTATGATTAATTAAGACTATAAGAATTTTTGTATGGTTGTCTTGTTTTCTTTTGTGGGTGTTGATGCACATTAAGATTCTATAGTTTCCTCGTTAGAGATTTTGGAAAATATTTCTTCCTTAATCTCGACTTTCGGCTCGATATAAAAGTTTGACAGTCCAGTCTACTAAAACATTCCTGTATGAGTTTGTTGCTAACAATGTAATATAATTCCTAGGATGGGTTATGCTCCTTTATGGTTTACAGAATTACCAGATATGTGAAAGTCAAGTTCTGTGTTCCAGAATGGTCTTTGGATCCATCGAACCTGGTACCTTTAATATTCGATTACAGATCTCTGTAAGCATTTGACAGAGTTAGGTTTTGTTCAACCTTAATTCCAACATTTAAGGTATAGCTAACTAGACCTAATTGTTTCCGATTTACCACTAATACCTTACTGTTATATATATTTACTACAATTTTTTTGTAATGGAGTCTTGAAATTTTTAGAATTATTTTCATACATACATACATACATATATATATATATATATATATATATATATATATATATATATATATATATATATATATATTGTTCCCTGACTCTATTTTATCTAGTTTACTTCAGCTTCATTGCATCGCTTGTAAATAACTCCCATTATATAATGTAAATCTGTTTGTAATATACCTTTACATATTCTATATGCATATCAAGAATAATTTCAGTGATACAGGATGTATTTACTTTGAATATGAACTTGCATGTTCCTTAGTGGAGACTCATTGTATACTATGATTACCTACAGGAAACATAATTCTCCATAGATATTGCTATGCTTGACTCCAATCACATCATGCAAACAATTAATTTTTACTCAATAGAATTAATTAAAAGAGAGGTGCAACTGGTAGTTTATGCTATTATGAGAGTAGTAACCTCTACAGAACTCGTATTACTAGTTTATACATTCAATGAACTTAGTATTTACATAGCACCCTGTCCCAATAAAACAATTCCATTCCTAGCTAATGATTAGGAAGTATTTGGTAGGTCTTTCCTCACCATAACATTTTATCAGAAGTTCATTCATAGGAGAAAACAAATTGCAGAACATAACATTTAACCAGAGAAAGGTAGAATAGCATATCTGAATCAAATTGCAGGAAGACAAAGGAAATAGCCACGTTCCTCCCAACTGTAGAATAGGACAACCAAAATCACTTGCCCGATTCACCCCCTAGCTTGACCACGAATCCATGAGGGAAAAATTAGAAAAATCCTCTTCAGTAATGTCCTTCAACTCGAGCAGATTCCTCTTGCCTCAAACTTACTCAGTAGTGTTCATAAAATCAAGGGAATAAAATCAATAGTCTCTTTTACCCATCATACTTGGTAGTGTCCTACCTCCTCCCTTATGCTATTTCTCAATACAATCTTTTTGCCTAAGTCTTTTTCCCTCCCTTGGGAATTTTTGCAGCTTTCTAAATCCCTGATTTTCAGGGGCTGCTAATGGCCAAATCTCTGATTTTCCACTTGTAAAAATCAACCCAGAGGTATTTCCAACATGTTCCCCACTCACGGAGTCATGGTCAACTGATTTTAACATGGCGGTTCCATTTGTCCTCCTGCAATCAATATAAAATATTTTGTTCTCATACAAGTGTCATAGTCAAATAGTTAGTTGGGTCAAATCAAATCTCAGTCCAACAGTCATAATAATTAATTAAAATTATCAAATTCGAAATTCAGAATTGCTATAAATGGAAAATTTTTTCCAAATTTGAATTTACTAAAAACAGAATAATTTTCCAACAAATTTACATTTTCAAAAAAAAAACTTTATTTTTTGGGGATGTCACAGTTCATTTCTTTGGGTTGTGTAGGGATAAGAGGGAAGGAGAGCTTGTTGGTTGGAACTGCTACCAGAAATATAAATTCTTAAGATCATCAAACATTTTTTGGTTCGGAATGCCTATGCATACATGTTTTAGGCTCGAGTGCCTATGTATATAAGATTGGGCTAGATTGCTTGTGTGAATTAAGGCCAGAGGATCTAGAATTGTAATGTTAATAACATTGGAATGGTGTTGTGCACTGAGGACAGTGCAAAAATAAGGGGAGGGGGATGTAGCATCTCGGTTCTAACCCTTATAAACTATAATGTATTATGTAAATATGACTTAGGCTGGTGAGTCGATAAATTTGAAAAGGGGCTAGAGTGCCTAAGAAATGTAACACTTCCTATACATTAATAAAATACACTGTCGGTTGCAATATCGAAAAGGATAAAAGAAATAGGGGGCTATGATTCAACAAGAGAGGGGGCTTGAGGGGCTAAGTCTTGTTATTATTATTTTATTTACCCATAATTGATTTTATGGAGAAGAGGGGGTTACATCAGCTTATTTGGAGGGAGGCCATGTGGATCTTGTCTTCATGTAATTATTTAAACATCCCTTGGGGGATTTTTTGGGGTCATTCTTCCCTTGGTTCATCCTCTTCTCATTGGTTCACTTATTCTTATTCCTCTTCGCTGACTACTATGAGTTCATGTGCTCTTGGGATGAGCATGGAAATGAATGGAAGGAAGAGGAGAGCCATCGTTAAATGGATGTAATGATTTACTGATCATTCCAGTAGGGAATGGATGCATGTGTGCAGGAACTTGATGGAAGTTTGGATGGAAATGTCCACAACTTAGAGTCCTTGTAATTTCTAGTAGGGATATTTCTTGACCAGTAGCACTGAAGCCCTTGAGATAAATGGAACAACCTTAGGAACTAAATGGCAGATAAAGGTGTTCATTTCTTGGGGTTGTGCAAGCTGAGGGGGAAAGAGAGATGGAAATTAGGATTTCTATGAGGTTGGGAAACCTAAGAGCTACTTAGCCAACTACTGTGTATTTATACTTGGACTAGGACCCATCCTTGTTGATTCATAGACCTGGCTCAGGGGTGACCTATTGTTGAGAGTAAATGAACAACATCGTCTATGGTTGGGAGGAACGTCATTGGTCCAGTTGGTGAATGTTTACTTGCAAAGATAATTTCTCTTTATGTTTTCTATTTAATGTATTCCGCTGTGTATTTAATTATCTCTGAGATATGTATTCTAATGTGCCTGTCTGATGGTTATTCATTATGCATGGAACGTTGTTTATATATTTTATGTTGTGGCATGGATCTTTTCTTATGCATGTGGTGTGCATTCTCCTAACATTGTTGAGAAACATTTTTCCTTCTAATTAGAGACCAGAGAACTGAGTATTGGGACTGCAACATTCCTAGCCTACAGGTGGTTGGGTGTGTTTCATCCTGTTTAAGTGGCGTATCTTGGCCTTTGGGTGGTTGGGTATGTTACAATGAAGATCTATAAGATTAGGTTATTTCCTACTATGGTTTATACCACTAGGGATTGGTATCTCCACTAGGTTGGTGCCTACAGATATTTGTAATAGTAGGTTGGTTCCTACAATTAATTATAAATATAAGTTTTGTGGTTTTCTCCCGAAATGGTTTTAATGTAAAATTTGTGTTCCATGTTATGCACTTAATAGATCTCATATGTGATTTTTTTCATACGGTTGATGAATGTTTGGAAAAGTAAAAACAAATTCTATTAATTCACCCCCCCTCTTAGTATAAGTTTTTTCTCAAAAAATATTAATGAAAAGAAGGAGTTAATAATAGAGTATTCAATCATAACAAATGCATATAGTTGAAACATAATAGTTGATTTGCATGACATTAAAAGAATAGAGAGGATGAACTTGATTAAAGGCATATGAAACTATAAATAAATCCATTTACAAATTATGTAAATAGTAATGGATTTGTAGATTTCATGTTCTCTGTAACGACCCTCGTCGTTACGACACCATGCGACGCATAACAAGGGAAAGTTTTTTTTTAGAAGGAAAGTAACAACGACAACAAAAAATCAACAGAACTCGACAAAGAACACAATGCACACAATTTAGGAAACATACAATATACGACCTAGCATACTATTACATTAAGCAGTTGGAAGAAACATATGAAAATCACTCAAAAAAAATAAAAACGACTACCCACCCATCCTACCTTGCAAGGTTAGGACCTCCAGGACACATAAGCAATGATCAAGCCCAGGCTCCCATTGATTTTGACCATTTAAGGTCTCAACGCTAGCGACTGTTCTAAGGAACAAGGAGGTGTCTACATCCCTCCCGACACAAGAAAGAGAAGCCTAATAAGCTAAGGACAATCATCAGATTCAACCCAAGCAACCAACATCAATGAAAAATGTAATTATAACCTTTGCGGCGAGCGAGAAAAAATCACAGTAAAATGTTACAAAGAAAGGTACAACATATATTCAAATAATGGACATCCTCATCAGGAAGAACAAGACCCCAAGGCCAGGCTATCATACGCACTTGTTGCTAAAGCACAACATGATTCTATTGTAAGGAATCATGCCACCACCTTGCGATAAGCACAATAGTGACTAAAGTGGAATATAATCAATTTAAGACCTTCATTCACGGAACCAATCCAATGCGCCAAAGTACTAACTTAAACTATAAAACATGAAACAAAAGAATCACAAGCATGCAATAACAACCCAAAAAGACACAGGGTGACTTCGTTTCTTACATTTAATTTGAGCAATAATTTATGATCTTCAACAATCATTTCTGCATTAAGTTTTCATTTTACAAGAAATCATCATCTTTAAATCATAAACCATATTACTAAATGTTTCTCTCGAGAGTAAGCAATTCTAACAACACATGACAACAAAAGTTAAACATGCAACTGCAATGATTCCTAATCTAATTAGGCATTTTCATCTTCGCAACAGGCACGTGAAATTAATTCATAAATAAATATGTGTCAATACCAGTCTAAAGGCCCTGGAATGTAATCATTAACCAACCTAAAACTCTGGGAATGAAATTCACCATCCATTTATTTAGCATAAAAGACTAGTTAGTATTAAAATCAATCAATAGACCTTTTTAATTTCTTTCTAACACTATTCGCAATATTACAAAAATGGAAGCTCTTAAAATTAATAATTTCCTATTTAACACTAAAATTAATTATGAAACAAGCTTCCCTACCTTCCCTTACATACACCCTTTATACATCAAGGAAGGAAGCATCCTATGATTTTAAATAATTTATTGTTTAGAAGCAACAACAAGGATTATACTACTAGCATCCATGATTTCACTTTGTTCCCAATTAGTTCCCTGATGTAGAACTATCAACTAGAAAAACTGATATTCATAGTTAACTAATTAAAACAATTGTAAAACCATAAACTAGAGAGAGAGATCCACATATTTAGAATTAAACAACTAAACTGTTGTGAAAACAATTAAACTGATATAAAAGGGAAATATCCAAATTCATAAGGAAATAAATAAACTGTTGTAAAACTAAAAATCTAGTTTGAGCGTGGATCACACCATTCATAAGTTAAACCTTAAACGATTAAAACATATAACTGATATCAAAAGGTGTAACCCTATAATGGATCCCTTACCATATTTCCTACTTCCATAATCCTAAAATAAAAATACTCCTAACTAACAAAATCATTGCCACCTCCATTCACTAAATATTTAAATTTTGTGTGATTGGTTAGAATCTTTGTATGATATTTCAAAATCTCTATATAATTAATTAATATCATAATTAATATCACAGTGAATTTATTAAAATCGTTTTGTATTTATTCCAAGGATATTAAAATTTGGGTGCACTTAACCCTAGGATCTTGGAATTAGAACTAGTTACACTTTCCAACTATCTGTAAATGGACACTCACCAAAACCAAAGAATATTAAATAATTGAAATCGTTGATTAGAAATATTAAATTGCCTAAGAAAACTCAGAAATTCGTGGATAAAAAAAACACAAGGAAATCTCAGAATATGAAGACAAGGAGACCGCCAATGGCCATTTGAATAAAATGGGTCACAAGCATAAAATGGCATGATTACACTCTGCGTGCATGAGGTAGCTGAAGAGTTACTCAGAAAATGCAAACCGGTGAGGAGGGAGAATATGTGAATCTGTGGGGACCTTGTCTTAGGAGGGAAGAGCACCAAGAGAGATCAGTCAGCAGCCGTGTGTTCCCATTTTGAACTTGCATGCCAGGCATCATTAAATTTGTGCATGTGAAGGAAAATAAAAATGAATGGTTAGTATCCCTGGGTCGCGCACCAGCATCATCACAGGTTTTAGGTGTGAAGGGAAAACAAAATGAAGTGCTAGACTGCGAAGAGATGTTGGTCTCCTTGGTCATGAAACCCAATCATCACAGGTTTTAAGTGTGAAGGAAAATGAAAAAAATGTAAATTTGTTTTTCGCAAAGAGTTTGGGCACACTTCCAGCTAGAGGGAAAAATTTAAGATCAAGGGCTACACAGAGATAAGAATGGTTGAAAGCACCGAAAGGATTAAATTGTTTTTAGGAAAAGGGGTGGGTGTGGCTTTCATGTGGTGACAAAATATAAACTTAAATGAAAACGTGATGTTCCATACACAGATATATGATTAATGTGTAAAAATAAAAGAACGGTTGGCTTAGTGATCAAGACACCCAACATTAACAAGAATTATTTGAGGGCGTGACAAGGAAAAATTGATTAACAAAACTTAAGAGAGGAGTGATCCAACAAAACATCAGAGCGTTGTGCACACACAATAGCTATAAGGTAGTCATTCCTATACCAGAGATTAATTGTACTAAAAACCTACTAATCGAACTAAAAACTAACATACTACTAACATCAGATCATTCATTGAGAGTATAACCAACTAGATTTATTTTTATTGCAGATTACAAATATACTGAGATTACCCAATCCATTTTGCAATTATCATAACAATACATATGCTAAAAAAAAATTGATAAGAAGACGCCACCAGACTACCACAACCATGCTAGTATCGTTTAATCACAGTACAATTAACAGTTTTACCCAGAATACCTAAACTGATGATGACGAATCCAAAGTCGTTGTCTCGTTCTTGCGCTTCGTCCATATCCTTCTTGCTAACCACTGAGACGTCACAAGTACCTCCCAACCAATTCTAGTGGTACTCTTCTTCCCCTGAGCCCCCCGAGCCACAAATGGGCCACACACACAATAATAGATAATGCTAGCACCCATATCAGCTCACAAGGTCAAGCTACCACTCGTTTTCTGAGCTAGGTATCCCAACTCCCACAAGAAAAATTAAGTGAAGATAAAATTCCACCAGCATAACCTTATGCAATCCAGACATTATCATACTCCTTCTCTGCCATCCCTTTTATAGAGTTTTCTAGTGATTAGTTTCCCAAACCCTCATTAGATTCTTTTTATTAAATTTAATTAGGACAAACCTCCCCCATACACATGTCACCCGATCCCTTAGTTGCACAAGAAAATCCATTTTATTAATTAATTAAATTTGGCTGATTACCTCACCCACCTAAAAATGTTCCTAAAAATCATCCTTAGTGTCCCTTTATTCCCTTACAATTCTTAAATGACTTATGCCTCACTTAAATCCTAGTTGAGTTCACAAATAGAAAGTTCCAAAGATTAGATTCCTTACTAAGTTAGACATTCCTCTTTTTCTTTAAGTTTCCCCTCTTCTTTAAGTTCCCCTTTTTAACTAAGTTCAGAATTAGCAAGTCTAGACAAGAAAACACTTTACCCTTTTAATAAATTAATCCTCCATTAAAATTTTTACTTTAATTATTAATGTTCGAATTTTCTTTACCCCCTTCTTGTTACATGTCTAGTTAGTTTTTTTTCTCCAAAGGTTCTACTTAGACCTAGGTTTTAAATTCACTATGCTTGGCGACAATTCTTAAGGGAATTTTTTTTATTAAACTTTACTCTTCACATCATTCATTTTAAGGATGGCTAGTCCCTAAGGAGGGATAGTTTTCTAGGCACTAGGTTTATTAACTTACCATAGTTAAAATCGCAATGTGCCCTTCAGGACACATTATGTGCTCCAAGGGTGCCACTCGCCTCTTTCCTTTTTGTTTGTGCGATGTGTATTTCAAGATGCACTACGTGCTCCAAGGGTGCCACTTGCCTCTTTCCATTTTATTTGTGTGACATGCCCTTGAAGACGCACTATGTGCTCCAAGGGTGCCACTTTCCTCTGGAATGAATTTGGTAGACGTCAAACCCCTGGAGTCAATAATCCATCAGGTGATCTTGTGGAGACTAAGGGCCTCTATGGAATGATGACCCTTCCTTATTGCATGCTCCTTAGAATTATCGTGAGCGAGTGTCACAGTCTTCCCTCACGACATCGCAGATCACTTGAACTAGGTAATCGTTAACCTACAATTCGAGGCACGACATGAGTGCTAGTAGGATGTGGCAGGGTTGCTGCCACCTCTCCCTCAATGTCTCTGGTTGTCGTGTGTGACCCCTTTACTCCTATGTGAGTCTGGTTAGAAATCTATTGTGAGACTCTATCCATCCACAAAACGTGTCAACTATAACAATCAACATCATAATATCTAGTCATATGTCACATCTGTAATATTAATAACATTTAAACCATAACAATCCACTCCCTTACTTGATCCGGAGTCCAAGAAGATCCATTGATATTGTCAGCATCCTCTAACGTCCAGAGTACTATACACTCAGGACAACCCAATCAATAGGACATATCGATATAATTATAGCAAAATAACATATCATCAAATCCACAACATCTCCTAGGAAAAATAAAAACAACCAATCGTATAATGGACCGGATCACTTGCACGCAAGTGTTCTCAAACGATAAGTCCGATCAGGTGTGTGGAAGAGTGGAATGTTACATTCTCATCATCTAATAAGATCTATCATTAAAGTCTTTCCTGACAAAGTACAATGGGAGGTTGTACAAGAGAGAATATTTTTAAAGTGAAATGAATTAGAAAAAACGTTTAAATTTTTTATAAAATCACCAACTAATTTCCTTTGAAAAGAAAACAAATAAGATATATTAAGGTGCACTAAATGCTACGATCTAAGAACAATTTTTACTACATGAGTAAGTATTGCTCCAAAAACAAATGTTAGAACCATGTAAAAAACAACAACGCAACCATTGCTAATTTGTATTACAACAATGGAGTTAGCCTGATAAAATCAAACATTTCAAGAGACACATATTCAATAGTACACTCATCACTTTCCTTCAAAATTATTCTTCGTGGCAATCCTAAGGCACAAATTTTTTTAATTAATTTTTTTTATGAAAGCGATTTGTTATTTAGCATACTAAACATCCTTAAGATAGATGCCAAGGTTAAATGTAAATGTAACTGTGCATTCATGCAAAAATCATTGCACCAATTAAGCAAACTGATTGCAAATACACACATCTCAATATTAAATACTTTCATTGTTCTCCAATGTAAATATTCATGCGGAAGCACAAATTGTTTTGGCTATTTCATCACTTCATTGATGAAAAAATTTATCTTCTAGTGTAGTAAATATCATTAACATTAGATGCTAAGTTTAAATGCAATTACAACTACCTGTGTAGCTTTATTTTTTCAAAATTATGCGTCTATTTGTATGTTAATCCTGGAATTTTTTTTACTAATTAATGTAGAAGTTTCAAAACAGCATGTCGTAAACATTGGAAGATTTTTCTTAGTGGAAAATTTATAAAAATTTATCAAATTTGCAAAATATTTAAAAATATTGAAGACAAAAATGAGAGCTTTTTTCAAAATGGTTTCAGGTTTTCATTAGAACAAGATAAATAAAAATTCAATGACTTTACGATGATAGGAAAATTCTCCTCGAGAGTAATAGAGATGTAGTTATACTATTTAAAATAGAATTTCTATATAGGTTTGGCTTTTCAAAATTATGTGTCTATTTGCATGTTAATTTTAGAAAACATTTTTCATAGTTGAGGTAGAAAATTGAAACAAGCATACCACAAAAAAATATAATTTTTTTTTGTCAAAGAAAAGTTATAAAAGTTAATGAAAAAATGCGTATTAGAAAAAGTTGAATCATTACCAAACAAGTAGCTACAGTAGAGATATGATATAATTCTTAAATTTTTTCAAGAGATCCTTCAACAATTGGTTGACATGAAAAAACAATTGGTTGACATGAAAAGTGGATGGGAAGGCATTGTATTCTTGTTGAGTTGACTTTACTTTTTATTATGAAAGCAGAGATATGTTTATTGTTAGGAGCTTGCATATAGAACATTGGATCAAATAACAGAATAAAGAAAAAATACCAAAAATACAAGTGCATAGTAAACCTTTAGCTAGGATGTTCATTAAAATCCATTTTTTTTAATTGATGATTAATTATTTTATTAGATATAAATAAATTTCTGTTTGACATAAGTGTATAAGAATAAAAAAAAATACAATCTTATGCAATGATAACATTGTCAAACTGAAATCATGAAATCAAAGATAACATTGCAACTGAAAGCATGAAATCTCCTCGAAGAAAAACAATATAACTTGGCACAATGCTTGAGCAATATATTTTGATATTGTTCGAAATATGTTTCTATAAACTTTGGGAAGACTTTTTGCAATTGTGGTTTGCATAGTAAGAAAACGATTTTTGTGATGGTAATTTCTAGTATGGATTCCACGCTATGGTCATAGAAGTATGTTTTTGTTTTCTATAAACTTTGGGAAGACTTTTTGCAATTGTGGGTTGTATACTAAGAAAACGATTTTTGTGATGGTAATTTGTAGTATGGATTTCACGCTGTGGTTATAGAAGTATGATTTTGTTTCTTGATAATGATTGACCTAGCAAATAGATATGAGATAAGGAAATATGTTGAGAGAAATTGTTTGCAACCAATGGAAAAAAGCTCAAAAGGTGGAAGGATTTTTTTATTTTTATTTTCCCACTTAGTACACCTTCTAACTATATGGATGTTGAAATTGAAGGAATTTCAAGGAAATGTGTTTCGAAGTATTCAATAAA
Source organism: Picea glauca (assembly GCA_000966675.3). Lineage (NCBI taxonomy): Eukaryota > Viridiplantae > Streptophyta > Pinopsida > Pinales > Pinaceae > Picea > Picea glauca. The sequence continues at coordinate 37,092 of JZKD02S0398065.1, read as the reverse complement.
TTTTTTTTACTAGATATAATAAATAAAGTAAATTGTGTGTTTAAGTGGCTTAACTTAAATTGTGCTCCCAAAAAGTGCCTATAACTTCTATTTCCTAGCACCATCATTGAAAAAATTAATAAAAATTGATTGACATGTAAACAATGTACACGTTTTTTTTATTTAAATATATATTCGTAAGTAAAGGCATTGAGGAAATTTGCAAAGCTAATGTATCTTGTATTTGAGAATAAAACCCCTTGTATGAATAGTTAAGTGGAAGTTGGAAAATAAGATATTGGAATATTATTTTTTTATTATCGTAAAATATTTGATCCAGTTGAATATTGGTGGTCATTCATCTATTTCACTAATTGAGAATGGTTTCACATTTTGGTATTTGTTTACATTTTTTCGGGTACCAAATTTTCATGATCATTTTGAGGTCCTAAACGATATTTTTTTGGCTCCATAGCACATAACATGTAACAAAAGATAAATGCTAGGTCATTCAGAATGTGTACTTGTTGGATATACCTTTCTGACTAGATACCAAGAGCCCAGACATAATCCAAGACAAAACCACTACTAATATAGCATTAAACATAAAGTACATCGACCACCACAAATACCAAGAGGATCACCTCCACTATAAAAAACAAACATTTTGGATGTGAATAGTCATGAGAATGACATAAAAAAACTTTTCAACACAAACCAGAAAACACATGCATCCTAACCCTACAGTCCCCACAAAAACAACTCCACTTTGCGTAAAACCTAGAGACAAAGCCATCAACAATACAACAATAAAACCCAATTACATTGAATTGAACCACTTCAAAGAATCATAATAATAACAATAATAATCTATTTTTAAGGTCACAACCAAGCTAGACACCAAATTGGTGTATGAGACCTCCTCCGCCGAATGATTTTACTAGTAAAGTCTACAAAGGTATACATACCCTACTGCCCTCTGGATTTGAACCTGTACCCTCTTAAGAGGAAACACATGTTCTTAACCATTAAACCCTCTCAAGTTATAATTCCAACACTTCCCCTCCATAAACCCACATCATATAATTACCACATATTACGATATAAATCTCAAATACAAGATGTCACCATGAAAAAAACCTCACGTCACAAAACGACATAAAAGTTCCCAAACACGTTGTCAAATAAACTCTAAAGTAACAAAACACATCAACAATGTAAATAAAGGCCCCGAGTAAATTATAACATAAACTTTAGCAAACGTATAGGTCAAAAAAATTATAACATCAACTTTGGCAAACTTACAAAGTAAAAAAAAAATCCAGCCTTATATTGCTTGGAGAAACACCACTAGACAATCACAAAATGTGAAAAATAATAGAGGAGATAAATGAGACAATTGAATTTCTTTTAATCCCTTTAGAAACAAAGTAACGTGAAAATACATTTTTTATGTTTTTCAATCATGAAACTAAGGTGAGTAGACAAATGGAGGAAACGGCTTTTTATTTTGTAATAGACAAAGTAACATGTGTGCATTTATAATGGGCATTTGTTACACATTTTTGTTTTTTAAATTTGTTTGTATGTCTTCTTCATGTAATCGTAGTTTTAATGTTAATATATTCATGAAATTTTCATTGTTTAGTTTGATTCCATTTGTGATGGAAGGTTTAGGTAATATAGTTAAAATATTTCATTGGGTTTTATATTTTTCTATTAATATTTTTTTCTTACCTTTCGCGATTGAGTTTTCAAAGTCATGTTTTTTTCCCTTGTGTATTGTAAAAAATATGCAAATAAAAATGGAATCCATCTATCATGTTCATGGTAAGAATAAACGTAGTTTATTAGATCAATGATGCTTGTATTTTTTAATCATTTTATAAAAAAAAATGTTTCAAATAAACAAATATGATCACGAAATTAGTGCTATAACATAGCATTACATTTATGAAATATTATATAATACATTTATTATACTATAGATATTAAATAATATATTCCAAAATCCATTTTTTAAATGTCCCTACTAATAAACATTTCCAATTATAAGAGCTATTTACACTATATATTACACTATATACATTATAGATATTGATGTTTTTAGTGACATTTTTAGTATCTCTTTTTAATTGTATTACTAGTGTGAGGACATGATGGAACACTTATAAGTCATGGATAAGGAAAATGCAACTATCTTCCTTTTCCTCATTCTTTTTTCTGCATTTTAATTTAATAAAAAAAAATTATTGAAGTGTTTTCTAACAACACTAATTTAGATTTGCATTTTTTAATGAGGTTAAAAGGTTTCATGTTACTTAAATTAAATGATCCATCCTTTTTTCTTTCTCAAAAAATTAACAAATAAAATAGATAAGTAGTAAGAAGTTGTATTTCAACTCATATCAATCCTTACGTCACTCCGTAGAGGGAATCATTTGCAAAATAAAAAAAATCCAATAATAAAGGAGGGCCTCACACTTAGGGGATGGTAAAACTTGACTAAGATCATGTGGTAGGGTCACACAAGGTGCACATGGTATGAGGAGGCCTAAGATGGCATGCATGGTAGCCCATAAGATTGGAATCGATTGTCTGTGGGGACTAAACTACCACACATAGCCAATTTCTCTACCACTTTGAGTTATAATTTGTAAAATCTACGAGAATAGATTCATATGAACCTTCATTTGCTTTTATCTAGTGAGAATTCATTACAAAGTCCTAACAACTAGTATTTTTTTCATGTGTTGGTAAAATCCTTTTTTTTTATGACACATTTTGTGACAGGTCCTAAATTATTGCTAAAATACAAAGAATTGGTCAATATGAAAAAGTTGGAGGATATGTCGAACCCTTAATATCTAAATTTTTTTATAAATTGTTGCAGATGTTGGAACTTCTTATGTCACAATGAAGGTTTTGGGTATCAAATAACAAAGACGAATAAGAAAAATGGATTAAAACTAATATATCATTATAGATTTTGAAGAGTACACCACAATTTATCCCAAAGACATCTTGTCAAACCCTGTCCCCTCCATTTGATACCTCATTTAATCCACTCCTTGTGACAAAATTATAAACCCTTTTTTAATACGTTAAAAATACTCCTTAAATCCTAACAATATATTGTTTTTATCTTTAATATTTTGTGGTCTGTTCAAATAACTTTTACTGCCAAAAAAAATTTACTCCTCTCCTAACAAATACCATCATAAAGTATGTATACATTGCAATAAAAACAATATGAAAACACAAGCAATGGTAAATGGATTTCAACAAGTTTTTAGGGAATGTCACCTCTCAAAGTACCAAGAAAATAGATATTTTTGCTACAATATCAAGTTTATATTATATACATTTGTTTTCATCGAATGCTTATTTATTTAATAATAAACAACACATGATTTTGTGGTCTCTAACATATGTTAATCATTAGACTCTTTCAATTTTAAAAATAAATGAATAAATAAAAATTAGATTAAACTATTTTACATACTTAGAAAATTTTAAAAAATAAGTACTTTATCTAAACTAATTGATATTAGTTGTTGTCGATAATTTTGCATTTCACATCAGTGAAATCAACTTCAATTCTTACAATATTTTAAAATGATTATTTTCATGCCCTCAAGAGTCATTCCCAAGTCTAACCTTGACATCTCATTGATGTGTGACATCATGGTGATTCTCCCTTAGCATCTTGGCTCAACCAAGAATACTTCACCCGGACTATGTCTCTTCACCTAGAGCATACCCATATTTTATTTTAGGGTAACGACAAGTCACATTCTTACTCCATGCAACTTAGTTATATAATTAGACATTTGTTAACATTGTTTAACACTTAGTCAATTTGGCATACAACAACAAACATGTGAAACACAAGAGAGAGATATATAGTGCAGGCAGGACCAGCGATGCCTAATACCCAACTTCATTTACTTATATTGTGAAATAGAAGAAAATATTTACAAAGAGGACACTATTTTCCTAGTTACAAAGATGGTCATAGTCTCACGACTCTGCCTTATACATCATAACTATCTAGATATGTGATTCCATCACACCAAAAATTCTCCTTGTTTTTCCTCCTTTCCTAAGCCTAAGGTACACCCCACTAGTACGCCCAACCTCAGAGCTCCATGTCTCTTCCTTCACCTTTTCTATCAAGTCGTCCTCTGGTTTTCTTCCATTTCTATTATATGGAATCCAAGAGTCACTTGTGTCAAACGTCATGTCTTTTGGGTGTGTTGTTATACTGTGCATCCTTTCTCTCCAAAACCTTTTATTTTGAAAATGCTCTGATACCATCTATAACACCCCCAAGAGTCATGCCCAAGTCCATCCTTAGCATCTTATGAAACTGCGACATAATGGAGGTTTTCCCTTGGTAGCTTGGCTCAACCAAGAATACTTCACCCATACTATGCCTGTTCACCTAGATCATACCCATACTTTGTTCTAGGCTACATTTTGTCACTTCCTTACTCCATGCAACTTAGTTGTATACTTCTACATTTGTTAGCATTGTTTAATACTTAGTGAATTTGGCATACAACAACAAACATGAGAAGCACAAGAGAAAGATATATAGTGCAGACGGCACCAACGGTGCCTAATATCCGACTTCATTTATTTATATTGTGAAACAAAATCAAATCTTTACAAAGAGGGAACTATTATCCTAGTTACATAGATGGGAAGAGTCTCACGACTCTGCCTTATACATTAGAATTGTCCCAATATGTGATTTCATCACACCAAGATATCCCCTTGTTGTTCCTCCTCACCTTAGGCTAAGGCTAGCCCAACCTTAGAGGTCCATGTCTCTTCCTTCATTGATTCCTCCATGTCTTCCTTTGGTTGTTCACCCTTTCTCTTATATGGACTCCAACAGTGGCTTGTGCGAAATGTCATGTCTCTTGGGTTGTCGCACCCCTTTGTGAGTCGTCACACTTAATCGACTGTCGTGCCTCTGTGTGGACCCAATGTGTCCATCCAATCCCGCACACCAATCAACCAACATGTCTCTTGGACTAGCATGCCCCATCCTTGGGCGTGCACCCATTGCGTTAGGTTCTTCCTTGTGTTGAGTGTGTCGGTGGAGTCATTCAACCTCTCTGGTGCACCCATGCTGCCAAGGGTAGACGGGCCCACAACTTGGACACACTCCCAAGTTGCCCCACCCTTACCCAAACACAACCCAAGTCTCTATCGTTCGTCATAAGAAAAAAAAACTCCGTGTCCTCTTGGAATTGCACATCACCATCATACCCCAAAATGCCCCTGCCCACACCCAAACATCTTCGTTCTCCAAACGGATCGTTTCCTCCTTGTGCGCGCGCTCAGTGGGTGACCCGAAAAGCCTTACACTTACAATATTGCTCCACGTATGGAATAAGAAAAAGCAAAAGTTCGAGTCCATACCAAGCGAAAAGTTTTCTAAAGATGCTCCTTAGCTTTCTCAAGTTTGACCATAAAGTTGATAACAAACACCACTTCTCAATTTACTGGCGTGTTTGCTCGTGGCCAGCCGTAATTACGTCTGCCCTCGGGTTTCTTTTTATCGTTTCTTCTTATTGTTGGTCGGTCATGCGACCTGAAAGGCTGTTTTAAACAGATCCAACTGAATATTTTGGAAAAAGATTTTGCCAAAAATTGCAAGAAGATCTGATGATACTTTGCAAATTGTCTGTTTTTTAAGTACATGATGAACCAGATCATCTAATTACGCTAGATCTCTACTATTACCCAGTAGTCCATCATGAGCATCCTGGCCCCCATTTCGTTCTAATTAAAATACATTTCTCTCTTTGCTTGTTGCATATTCATTATTCTAGCTGTAAAATACCGACCACATATGGATACACTCCGTTAGGTTATTGTTGCATCAAGTAATTAAATGAAGTATAACGATCTTGTTAATGCCTTTGGAATATCTATTAATCGTTGCCTTTTGTTGAACATGAACGGTCGACAAAGGCGCTTTCCATGAAATAAATTGACAACCAGTTTATATGATCAAGAAGCCTTTAATAACTAAGAAATAAATATAATAAAGCCATACGTAGCTAAGACATAAACATAATAAAATATTATCGGAGATAGAAACAATTCTCTCTTAACCATTTAAGGAAGCTATATACACTATTCAGAAAAAGTAGTTTAATATTAATAAGATAAATTAACAAATTAAATTATAAGTGGTGTTCCCTTTCATAAAAAAAAACCCCTGATAATTTCCAAGTATTATATTTAATCTAAATTTGTTATAATCCTATATACATATATCCCATATAAATTGATAAATAATATATTACATTTAATATATAAATAACTGGGAGTACGGAATATTACATTAAATGAGGTTAAATGGATATTATTTCGGATACCTTCTCTACAGCCAGCCAAGTATCAGCTAACTAAATAAATGGATACATCTTTTTCCTTTTGAAGAACTGATATTTTCTCTTATATCTATTTTTGTTTTATTTATTTTATTTTAATGATCTCTTCAATACGTGGCTTAAATTTTTTATAAATAAACTTACATTTTCCTCTCATAATTATTTTTAATGCTTGATGCTCTCTACTTCTAATTCATTAATTCTTCATCCATCCATCTCTTTTACACACATCACTTAATAGATCATTTCACTCATTTTATAAAAAAAAAAAATTAAGACTAACCTAACTTTAGTACCTACTAAAAATTACCATATTTAACATATTAATAAGTTTTAGTTATAAAAAAATTAAAAATATATATAAGCAAAATATATAATGGACAAGTTGAAAAAATATACACAAAATATTTAAAAAATTATTTAAAAAATACCAAACTACAGGGCTGCGTAACCCTTTTAAACAAATTCAATACAGTTCACGTATTACATCTACTCTACTATTTATCGTATTCACTTAAAATGGACAAAAATAAAACGTAATTACATTTACGCTATGCAATTTTCAACATTTATTTGTAGTTTTTTTAAAACCGAAAGAGTTGTTTGCAATGTTCCTATAAAATTATTGTCAATCACTAGTGTCGCTGATTAAAGAATGAAATGTAACAAAACCAAACAAGCAAAACTAACAAATCTGTTATTACAAGTCCACAAAAAATCTTTACTAAAAGAATCCAGCGAAGTAGGAAATATACTGGCACCTGTAATAATATGAAGATTTTATTTATTATGTTTGGGATTAATAATTATGGGATTTATTTTGTTGGTTTTAATTCTATTTTTTCACTTTTGTGAGCATCATCAGATGCAATGAATGTTAAGTGGACTATTTAAATCATAAGAATTATTGGTAAGTTAAGACTAATACTCATGAATATGGATCATATATTAATGACTTACAGTACCTAATTAATCCCAAAAATAATAAATAATATCTTACACTACTCAAACGCCTATATACTTAAATATGAAGATTATTATTGTTATCAAAAATAATAAATAAAAACGAAAAGATTGGGACCCACAGAGATGAAACTGCCTACATACATTTATTCCTTCATCTCGAACTGAATGAATGATGCGGATATATGAAAACAGTGTCATCTCATGTGCGCCAGAAACACAAGATCGCCTCCTATACTCGAGAACCGGCTCTGATCTACTCTCTCTCTCTATGTATATACCACACTTACGCTTTCTATGTATATACCACATTTACGCAAACAGTTATATAGAGATATAATTGTATATAATTGTATGAGGTATCTCTCCATATTTATAAGGGAAAACCCTTCTTGATTTCAATTCTTTACAGACTCCAGACTATTCGTCTTCCCCTACTAGATTAATGGCAGTCAATGTGACTATAGACAGTTTCATTTGGGTCATACACAAATCAAACACTATGACATGAAAATGGCAGTCAATGTGACTATAGACAGTTTGATTTGGGTCATACACAAATCAAACACTATGACATGAAAGAAAGATAGAAGAGACTTGATTTAACGTACACATTGTGGTGTGGTCAGTGAAAGTTGATATGGTTAGTAAAGGTGTCATTATTTAAGTTGAAAGGCGTATATCTATTGGCAATGGGTACGATTAATGATCTTTTAATCTAAAATTTTAATCTGATGGCTAACAATTGAAGATGCTGACATATTCTTAGTCGTCCTCTCAAATCAATGAATGTGTCCACGTGTTTTAGCGTTTAATTTTCAAGTGTGCCTGTCCAAGAAAAATCTATGTTTGCATTATACATAAAAACATCAAATGATATAACTAGCACAGCCCCTAATTACCAACAAATACTTTTCGACGTTCTCAGCCACAAGTTAGCAATTGTGCTAGAAGGTAATCTATGGAGAAATGTCGACAATCACAAATGGGGAAATGGGTTTAAAAAGCAAAGAAAACGCTCCGAGACGGTACTAGAAAAGACGAACGTCATGCAACGTAACATGTCAAGGAATGACCTTCGAGGTTCACAAGAAGTTAGCTTATAATCAGAAATGATATTTCATAAGTCATTTCTCGCATTATTTGCATAAAAATAATATGAACTAGAATTAGTAACGATGACCTAAGGTTGAAAATATGAATAACAATTAGGAACGAAGCCGGACGGTTTGCTAGGTACGATACCTCAAGTACAAACAATTTTTTACATTCAAACTGATTTTTCTAAACGTTTTATCTTTTGGGTTTTTTTAAGATTTTTTTTTGTTTGATTTTACTTTAAAACTTGTGAAGAATGAATGGATCTGTATATTTGAGTGGCTAAATTTAGTGTCTTAATGATTTTTCAGTATGCTAAATTCATTTATACATTCAAAAATGCAATTTAAATAACAAAAAATAGTCATTTTTATCTAAATTCACATATTCTAACTAAAAATCCAAAAAATAAAAAATAAAACATTTAACCAACACCCTATTATACCCTATTATAAGATTATAGACGGTGGGAGGAGGGGGCATAAATGGAAAGTTTATAATATAAACTCTCCATTTATGCTCTCCCCAAAGTTTATAATATAAACTCTCCATTTATGCTCTCCCCTCCCACCCTATTATAAGATTAAGATTTATAATATTCAAAAAAAAGTATAATGAATGAACTTTCTTACATTCAAACGAATATTATAAGATTGAAACTTAAGTAGACTAAGTAGTTTATTAGAGATGTCGTCTACCATATTGTTAACAAAGGCTTATAAGATTACCGTCGAAAATTGGAGACCTTCCTTGTTGCGATGAGAGTTTCAAGGATCACTCGTTGTAACTTTTTATCATACCATATAGGGACCTCTCAGATGCTCTTTCTGTGTCGTGTGGATCATGGTTATTGTTAACGCACTTAATCCATGGAACGATGATATTAAGGTTCCTCTTAATGAAGTCACAGCGTTAATGAAGTCCCAACGTTATAGTGTAACTTCTTTTCCAAACTCATATTCGTATTCTGGTCGAGTTTTTAAAAGATTGTTTTTGCAAGATTGTTTTTCTTGTCTAACAAGACATCCAAATTTATGCTTAATCGAGACCATGTAGGCGTATTAGGGATTGCATGCAATTTCTAAATAAGATATTTGGAGAAACCTAACCTCTTTCATTGGTAGTGTAACAAATTTTAAGGGGTCAAATAGGGTAATTATGAATTTTCCTACTCAATAACACATGCATGTTCCTAGCAATATCCCCACATTCCTAACATAAAGAAAAATAATAAAAAGTTGGCCTCAAATTATTGAGGAAGAAAAAAATGGGAAGGGTTTCCTCTCATTCAAGAGCTAGCTAGTTCATGTGAGATATTCACTCTAGCAAAGTAGCATAGAGATAGTTTCCCTAAAGGAGTGTCTTATAGAGTAATGGCACTACTGAAACTTGTTCGTACACATAATATAGAGCCAATCACTAAGAAGAAGTTACTACATCTTAATCCTCATAGATGATTACAACAAAAAGACTTGGGTGTACTTTCTTTCAAAGACATCTGAATTCAAGTCATTCTAGAATAAACATGGTAAAGTCTTGATTGTTTATTTAGATGTTCATGATATGATATTCATAGGAAGTATCTTAGTAGGCATATTTAAATCAACCACGAAACAAGAATTTGAAATGAATGATTTGGGATTAATGAAATATTTTCTTAGTATTGAATTCATCCAATAAGAATAAATAATTGTTTTGTTTCAAGCAAAGTATGGTATGGATGTGTTGAAGATATTCAGAATGAAAAATGTAAATCAACACCAACTCCAATTGTAACAAAGACAGCTAAAAAAAGAGGATAATGGATCCAACATACATGGAACTTTATTCAAGAGACTGGTTGAAGGTCTCATGTATCTCACTATTACATATGGCATCAATTTGATTTATGGGTTCATGTATTTCCTAGGAGACTCACATTGGCAAGTTGGCAAAAGATTTATGAGATATATTGTTGGAACAACATGATATGGTACATTGTATTCTATCACTATTAATGATTTGTTGGTTGGATATAATCACAGTGACTTCTGCATGTAGTATGGATCATGTTGTTCCAGAGTCTGTACTTAAGGCTAAAAAGTATAGGGTCTAGGCATCTGAAAGTGAGTAAAAGATAAAAAGGGGAAAAAATTAACCCTCGGGAAAAGGGAAGCTAAGGATGATTTCTAAATTGTCTCTGTTTCTCTTCCAAATGTGCCTGAATGCTTATACCCCGTTCAATTACAACCCATGAATGTTCGAGTTCGACCCGGGTGATGGCGGTTTTAAGTATGGTGTCAAATAGGTTCAAAGCAATGCTAGTTTGATCCGATAGGCCAAGTTCAATGCTGGGCTGTATTGCAAATGGCATAGTCATGGAGGAACATCAAATGAAAAGAAAGTTCGAGGTTTAAAATGCCACTTCAATTTTTCCTTTAACCGTATAAAAAAGAACTTTCAAAATCCGATGTTAAAGATAGAACACAAACCAAAGGCCTTCTCCCGTAACTGAGTTAACTCTTTAAAGAATCATGTATGAAATGTGAGAAAACATTAAGCAAAAGACAATGCGAGACTCCTATTAAGGGAGAATCCCACCCTGTAAAAAGAAGAAGAAAAAGGAAAGAATTAATCTGACGAAGCATAAAATATAGAGATCTAAAAAGTTCACATTTCTTGTACCTGCTGATACCCAATATAGAGGAAAAACTGCAAGCGATTAGACGACTAAAAGTTGGTCACTACAATAGAATTTGCAGTAAATTATAGCTAAGAATTCATCAGAAAAGTATACGAAAAATGAAACTTAATATAAGGTAATAGAGAAAACAAAACTCATAACTCAGTCTTCACAGAATCAGGAATCTTCAGATTGCCTTGTATTAATTTTCAAAGAAAGAAAGTCTCTATTACAATCGACCAAGAAAGGTCCAACTCTTATTCTCACTTCCAAATGCATATTTATACAAACTTCTAAACGCTAGAATCTCAATCATTCTAGAAGTTTTCGGTTACAAAATGGGAAATTTATGCGTTTCACTTCTTTGTCTTTGTCCGCCTTCTTGCGAGCAGAGCACCTTCCTTTCTTTATTCTTTGGGTTCTAAAAATAGAACAGACAGACATTTGTCATTATTTGACACTAGAAGCCTGCCCTTTTGCCTGCTCGGTGCAAGTGATGCACCTCTCCACCAACTGGGCTATCAACCTGGAAGGCTCTGCTTGGTCGCTTCCTTCAAGAGTGTAACAATTCTTCGCCAGTTGTGGTAAAGTCTTTCCCACTTGTCGGTCCTCTGCGATGATGGAGCATAGTTGTAAACTTGGTTGTACTAGCCATTTGTCCATTTGGGTCATATCAACCTGGTTGATCTGGGATATCTCCATTTGTTGCTCCTCCATGTTTTCTTTGATGTCCAACAGATGTTTAGCTATATTGATTTTTCCCAGTGTCACAACACTACTCTCCTCATCAAGATCTAGCAAACCTTTACTTATTAAAGATAATGTTTCCTCACAAAAATTATTTACTTCGTTAGGTCTCCCCCTGCTTTCCGATATGTTTTGCTCCAAGACCTTCACCAGGATATTACCTCTAGTTTGTTCCATGATGGATAATTTTGAGTTGCTAACCATCTCTATCTTTGTTGTAGCTATAAAAACATCTTGGAAAGCGACCCGTGCTGCCCTGTCTTCTCTTTCTCTTGAAGAAATTTTCTCTAATATTTTCTCTATCATCCGGAAATGGTTCTGAATGGTTCTCACCTTTTCCAACAAGTTTTGTTGAGCCGTAAGTATCTTATGTCAAATTTCGGTGACCTGCGATCTGAACATTTTTATGTCTACAACCTGTTTCTCGGCCACCTCCAATTTTGACTACAACTCTATAATCTGTTGCCCTTGTTGGCTTACCTGTGTTTGGCTAGTTTGCGCTGACTGGCGCACCTGCTCGAGGTCGGACCTGGCCTTCTCGATTTCACACAGGACGACTTCTCGGGCTTTCTCAAGGCTCATGCTCACCCCATCCCTGACATTCTCTTCGGTAGTAGCTACCTTAGCTTCCAATTTACTGATAAGGAGGTTCTTTTGTTTCAAATGGGTCGTTAAAGTCCCAAATGAGTACTGATTGGCAGTAGAATAATCCCCTAGCATCCTGGCTATATCCTCTACAATTTTTTCCTGTTTCGTGACCTTCCCATCTGTCATGATTTTAAATATTTTAGCTACTATGCCCTCTTTTTGATAAAATCCTTGACTTACCACAACCTTTCTTTTCTTCTCAAAGAAAAATTCGTTGGGAGGTAGCACCTCTACAAAAATAGTCATCATTTCTTCATTGAAAGTCCATCCCTCGTCAGGATTCACCTTTGTGAACTGCAAGGGTGTGACAATAGAAATCGGATTGTCAATTTGATTGGATGTTTGTTTCAAGGTGACTTCTATAACCAGCTCATTTGGCATGAGCGGAAGTGAGTCAGCCGATCCCTGTGAAGGTGTCTTCTCTTGGCCTTGGGCCTACTTTCCTGGCGCACCCTTTTCAGGGTTTCCTTCCCTCTTCTGGGGGACTTCAGCTCCTAGCTCTGAGGTTCCAGCCTCCTTGGTTTTCCCTTGGTCCTTCTCCCTGCTAGGACTAGAGTCCTTTGCACCTTCGGATCCCATATTCTTTGTAACTGGAAGCTCTGGGGCTTCACCCTGTAAAACCTGGGGGAGACAACTCAGTCGATGTTCCTGAAATTTCAAAAATTCAGCCATGTCTCTAGGTGGCAAGGCTTGAATCCGACTTAGGACTTTCGCGAAGGACCTCATGACGTGGAATATTTCTTCATGTGGGGAATCCTCGTGTTCATACATCTTCAGGTCACAACTTGCCAGGTGATTTCTCACAACCTTACTAGGGTCATGCTTCTTAAACTCAATATCTACTAGCTTCATTTCTTCCAGATCCGCAACCTTGGATTTGGTGTGGCCAAAATATAACAAGGAATATGCACTGATACGAATAGGGAAGGGCGACCATACCTTTTTTGATACTCCTTTTCATTCCTTGCTTATCCCACCGGGCACAGACTTTCTAGCGATCTCACGGCCCGATAAATTATCTTGCAGGAATAGGAGGAGGGCATATCGAGGGACAGAGGTGCCAAAAACCCTGATATAAATTTTTTTTTCCTCTAGATACCAATTTGCCATGCTGCTTAGGTTGGTTGCAATGTTATTTGATATCCTAGGAGGCGTCTGACCAACAATGGCGACATGCAGTGGCACCATTACCCAGTTGAAGATCGCGTAGATGAATTCTTTGGCCTTATCCTCCCAAATCTTTGAGTGGTAGACATGGATGAGATCTGTACTAGATGGAGTCTAGCTCCAACTCATTATAGGGAAAGGAATCATGAAACAAATGGCATCCATGATGTAGGAGGACATGAAAAATGAAGTTGCTTTCCCACTCTCCTTCTATGCTCGATATTCGGTAATTCGATTGGTTAAATTGTCCAACAATAGTTTGGCCCAGTCGAAGCAAAGACCTTTAGTGACTGTATGAGTAAGAGGCACCCACGGGAGAAAACAATGTGTGGTTTCCTCCCTCCCTTACAACCTACAGGCCATCATTGTTATATACCTGAATGGTGGCTCTAAGGAGGAGACTAAATAAATCCCATTCGAATTCCCCTTGAATTTTGCGGGGTGCAAAACCCAATCCCTGATTAGATCGGACAAGTTTCTTCCATATTGCTCACATTCCTTCTCCTTGAAACCTTCTAGAAATTCGGCATTGTACGCGAAGTTTGGTGTGGGTGACAGCTGGTACATTGCCTGCAAATGTTCTGGTCTAAAAGTCCCAATATTCACCTTTTGCTCGCTGATAATAGTTCTGGTCAGGATATCCACATGGTCTAGCGCCCATCTGGTCATATCATAATAGGAGAGGAGCCGTGGTATTTCCGCTATTTTGTGCATTTCTGCTTGAATGACGATTTTGTATTTGGTGGCCAAATCATCCTTCTCATTATCGTTGGAATCATCTGAACAATTCACCGATTTGGATTGAAGAATGTCGAAGATGTATGTCCCAGTTTTGATAGTATTAATACTTCGGGGTGAAGTATCGGAAACAACATCGAAGCCCTAACCTAAAATCTCGACAACCGCCTTGAACTCCTTTCGTGGAGCCATGAAAGAGAATTTTGTACGCAGATCTCCTATAATAAGAATTGTAAATACAGACAGAAGTTGTCCTGATGAAAAAGCTCTGTGCGCAAAATAGAAATAAAATTGAAATAATGAAACAAACCCCTTATCTTAGTCATTTAATCCCATGGTGTCCTTGCGAATAGAACGATTAAATCGTCTAAAGAAATATTTTAGTAGTAAAAGCGAGATCCTCCTATCTATCACTTCGTCATATTTCAAATAAATGCCATAATTGTTTGACGAGTCATAGCACGAATCAACGCAAAAAGCATTTAAAATTACTCCGCAGACGGTGCGTATTAAAGTTTTCATTGATCCATTGATTAATCCTTCTTAGCTCCTTTAATTAAGTTTGTTTTAGTCTTTAATCCCCCTTTTTTGGATTTCGCCGTATCGGGAGAATTCACTCCTACCCTTTGAGCCCCCAAAACCCGAAATCGTGATGATGCGATTTAGTTTAAGAAACGTGATCTGACTTAAGCTCTTAATTAACCCATGCTTAATTAATAAAAATTGAAATTTCACGACTCAGGGCTATGAAGGTATAGTTTTTTTGGAGAGTGATCATCGAGTCGCGAAACCCCGATAGTTCTTAACTAGGGTTTAAAGTGACTTACCCCTGACACCAACCTGGGTGAACTTTTTAAAACTATTTCACAACTTTGCATATCAGAGTTTGAAAAACTTGCAACTTGTAACTCCCAAAGCATGATAGCGCGAGGTAATAAAAGTGATAGACTTTCTTAACAGTTAAGCGACGATGACTTTGGACTATAATGGCCATTGCCACTTCACATGTTGGGGTAAAATTTTGATTTCAAGAATTACACTTCAACACTTGTAAAAGGCAGCTCCAACATAGGCTCCAACAAGGGATCTCATTTTCCTACGAGATAGGAAGAACAGTAGACCATGTGCTTGTATTGGGTAAATGGAGTCATTGGTTTCTTTCTACGAAGCTTGTTTTAGGAAGGGGATACAGAGGGAAAAAGAGATTTCATCTTTACCTCTAAAAATATTTTCAACATTCAATTGCGTTCTAAACTCAGCTGCATCCCTTTTGATGACTTTCTCCTTCTCGATACTGAATTCGGGTCTTCTTTAAGATAATCAAAATAGTCCTAGGAAATTCAACAGATCCTGTGGATTTTGGCTTGCATCAAACAAAGTAAATTTCATTCTTTTAATTTGGGGGGTCCTGTCTGAAATTGGGATGTAGATCCGGTTTCGAAAAGGCTGGTTACCAGAGTAGAGTGAAAATTACTATGACAGCCTTACAGATATCTCAGATATTGCTTCACTACTAGTGAGCTTGTTTAGTACCCTGGTGAAGTTATCTGGACCTTTTTACTAAATTTCCTTTCACCACATCGAATCGTAATTATGGATTTAAATGCTGAGACGAGGGCAATCATTTATGAATTTCCTTTCATCATCTTCTTGGACTATATGGGGGAAATCAAATATGAATTTCCTTTCACCATTTGTCTTATATTTTACTTTTTAAAACACGAAGTGGGGGCAATCAGTTTGTATAAGGCGTACGAGGGATGATATCTGTGTAATATTCGCAGTAGAGGTCTGTCAACTTGCTTTGATTACTCCAGACCAACCTTCTGTTAACTTTCAAAACACCTTAGCCTGCAGCGAAAAAGGGAAAAATTACTTTCGGGGGCCTTCCTTTGATGAAGCGTCAATCCTTCGAAGATTGTTAAAAAACCTAGAAGAGTCAGGATCAACCTACGCACAAATTTGTTTAGTAGGAGACTGAGGAGTTTATGAGGACTAGCTTACTTTCCAAGGTCTATTTTCCATCTTCCAAAGCTAAGACGTAACCTCTTCTTACCCTGTAGGAAACCTGGAAAGGTTCTTGTCTTTTTAATAAAGTAAATCCAAGGACAGAAAAAGGGCGACGAAGAAAGGTCTTGAATTCGAAAAATAGGGGTCATGGATTAAACCCAACTCTTGGAACCTTTTGTCTGAGACACTTTACTCTTTCTGCTTATTTTAATTACCTCTTATCTTCATCTAAGTGAAACTCTTAGGACCCAGACTAAGAACTCATTCTTTTAATGCCATATCATACTTATGAGACCATCACGATACTTTAGAGACCTTCGTTTGAAATACAGACCTCTCTGGAATTTGTACCTTTGCCCTACCACTTCGTTCTCTTCTAAAATAATGAAAAATCTTTTCTATCACCTGTTTTCGGTGAATTTATTCTCTGATATATGACTGTTTGTTTATTTATTTCGATCATTTGGGCTGCAAGCCGGGATCCTGTAAGGGAACAACACAGAGAGTATAAGGGATTTAAAAGAACTAAATGCGTTAAAAATTTTGTATCTCTACTTCTAGAAAAAAAAACACTGACGTATTTTATTTGTGATGAAAGAAGACTTACCAAAGAAAAATTCTGAAATAAAATATAAAACAAAAACCAGTATATACAGTGGAAATTTTGGAAACCATTTATTGCATATAGTGTTTTAAATAACGCTCGTTGACAGGGGCATTGAGGATTTTACTGTCCAAATTCTCTAATAGAAATGAATTTTTCCCTTCAGGAGCTGTGACTTTGAGATGTCCATACCAGATATGATCAAATTTACCATGTTTTGTTGAGTCTTCCTTCCTAGCATCACATTTCAAAACCAAATCGCGAGGGAGAAATTCTCTATCCTTGGCCTTACGATCGAATAATGCTTTCATGTTGTCCTAGTATTTCTGCAGACTTTTGTCCACTTCATCCCTGTGTTGTTGAACTTCAATCAGCCAGTTTATTCTTCTCGTGACATGATTTGGTTATTATTTCTCATCTTGCCAAAGTTTCATTATGAGAAGTGCTAGGTTTATAAGCAATACTTTGTCGGTCTCGTATACCATTTGGAAAGGAGAAGTGCCGATAGATTTTTTTGTACCTATCCAATTCGCCCACAAAGCGTATTTCAAATGCACATGCCAAGATTTTTTGTTTTCGCTCAACACTTTCTTAATTATAGTGATTAGACTCTTCTTTGAAGACTTGGCTAGGCCATTTCCTTGGGGGTAATATGTCGTGGAATGACCGAGCACTATATTATACTTTTGGCAAAAGTTGACCATAGCCATGGATTTAAATGCTTGGGCGTTATCTGTGACTATCTTTCGGGGGTAGTCGAATCTAGGCAAAATGTTTTCTTCTAGGAAATCCATTACCATCGAATATGTTGCCTTTCTAGTTGGAATAGCCTCCACCCATTTGGTGAAGTAATCTATAGCAGTCAGGATCCATTTATGTTGAGCACTGGAATGAGGGTTAATTTCACTTATAAAATCTTGTCCCCATTGTTGAAAAGGGGATTCCATTTTGACTGGAACCAATGGTAGCACTGGGAGTTTGTGCTTTCCTGTGAACAATTGGCAAGGGTGACAGGCTCTGACTTTGGCATTGACGTCTGAGAAAAGTTTGGGCCAATAATATCCTTCCCTCGGGATCTTATAAGTTGTTTCCCTCCAAGCCTGATATCCTCCGCACACTCCTTCATGAAATTCATTTATGACCTTCTCTGTTTCTGATTCAATTAAACAAACCAACAGGAAGCCTAGTGGGTCCTTCCAATACAATTGGTTTTCGGATATACAGTACTTCACTGCATGCAACTTCAACGTCCTGTATTTAGATGGGGATAGGTCACTTGAGCATTTCAAAGTCAGTAGGTAGGACACTATGTATTTATGCCAATCTAATGAGGAAAACTTCTCTTTGATTATGATTGCAATTATTTGTTCCTTGAGCTCGTTCATGTCCACATACTCTTCACATCCCTGTATGCCATTTATTCTAAGGGCTCTGAAATTTGATTCAACTAAGAGCTTAGCCAAACATTGTCCTTTTACTAGTCCCATCGGTTTTATCTCCAAATAAAATTCTTGAATTTTAGCAAGCCACCGTCCCCTTTTTCCATCATTGTCGGATTGAAACAAAATGTCTTTTACGGAACTGGTGGGTACATAAGCAATTACCTTGGAATGTAGCACGTAGGTTCTAAAATCCTTTAACGCCTTCACCATAGCATATGCTTTCTTTTCCATTATATCATATCTAAGTTCAACATCTCTAAGACTTTTGCTAAAAAAGGCTATTGGTTGCTCGAAACATTCTTCATTTTTCTGGAGGAGTACCGCGGCAAGTGTGTGTTCAGAGGAGAATGAGAAAATCAAAAAATATTTTAGATAATCAGGGCTTGCCAGTATGGGGGCCTCACTTATAGCCTTCTTGATGCGTGAAAACAATGCTTTGGCTTCTGCTGTCCATTTCACTTCGTTGTTCTTTTTTAGCATATCTGTGATCAACTTCATGATTTCGACAAAGTTTGGGATAAATCTCCTCAAAAAAATTATTTTTCCTAAGAATGACTGAATCTCTTTTACATTCCTATGGATATTTATAGTGTCTATAGCTTCAACCCTCTTAGGATCAATTTTAGTTCCATATCAAGACACGATATGGCCCAAGAGTTTACCTTCTTGCATAGCAAAGTGGGATTTTTTGGAGTTTAAAGACAAACAAAACCTGTGACATTTCTCAAATGTCTACTTGAGATGTATCATATGATCTTCATCGGATTTAGAAAAAATAGTCAGATCATAAAGATAGATAACCAAAAATTTGTCCCTTTTGTCGATGAAAGTGATATCCATAGCACATTGGAAAGTAGCACCTGCATTCACTAAACCAAAAGGCATCTTGTCATACATAAATGTACCCCAAGGGGTGGTGAAGGTTGTTTTTTCTTTATCGTGCTCATTGACAGCAATTTGATTGTACCCGAAAAAACCGTCGATCATCGACATCCTATTTTCCCCAACTACTTTTTCTAAAATGTGATCCATTTTGGGTAGGGGGTAATTATCTTTGAGGGAGGATTTATTTAGATTTCTAAAATCAACACACAATCTGATCTCCCCACTTTTCTTTCTAACCGGGAACAAGTTTTCTACCCAGTTAGAGTATCTCAGTGGTACAATTATTTTTGCGTCCAAGAGTTTTTTGACTTCCCTTTCGACCATGAGCAATAAAATAGGATTGACTTGTCTGAGTTTTTGTTTGAAAAGTTTGACACTAGGCTTTAGGGGTATCTTGTGTTCAATCACAGTGGTGTCATAGGTTCTTAGCTCTTCGTATGGCCAAGCAAAAATTTCTTTATATCACCCGAGTAAGTATTTATACTTTCTTTTTACCTCAGAGGAAGGTACTTTGATATTTTTACTATCCTAGGCTCCTCTTCGGTCCCTATGTCATAGTCTTCAACCTCTTCAGGTTGGGGTTGCAAAGCCAATTTTAAGGGCATATCATTTTTTTTGAATAGTCTCTCTAGAGGGATTAGTCCCTTTGGAGTCTAACTGTTCTTTAAAACTAACATGTGATGATTAGTGATCTTTTCCTGGAACCCTTAAGGATCCTCTCCCTCTTGCATGATCCATGTGTGGTCTTTTTGGTTTTCTTTGTCAATGTGAGTTTCAATGAAGTCGTCCACCATTTCGAGGAACTTCCTTATTTGTTCGTCATCCTCAAACACTTTCCAGTGTTGGATGTTGTTTGGTATGGAAGGTTTGTTCCTCACCTCTATGTGGTACCTTAGTTTGAAAGTTGTAGGGGGGGAAAACGTTGAGGGTGCTTTGGCTAATGAATCGACTTGCAGGTTTCATCGTGCGGGATTAACTAAACATTTACTGATGAGAATAAATTTTCTATTAAATCCCAAGTGCAATTCCTGTAAGATCTCAATCTTGGGCGTTTGGCCTGGTATTGTCGATTTATCTGTTTCACTATCAACTTTGTGTCTCTGTATACTTAGTTTTTTATGTTCATCTTCCTGGAAGCTTCCAACCCTAATACTAGGGCCTTATACTCACATACGTTATTGGTGTAGTCTTTATCCCACTGAAGCCTGTAAGAGAAAGGAATCACAAATTCAT
Organism: Picea glauca; assembly: GCA_000966675.3. Lineage (NCBI taxonomy): Eukaryota > Viridiplantae > Streptophyta > Pinopsida > Pinales > Pinaceae > Picea > Picea glauca. Next base: position 16,500 of record JZKD02S0398065.1, on the reverse strand, counting down.
TTTCAGGTGCTACAAACAATACTCCTACACCTTCTCCTTCATATGACAAGGCACCGTAAAAAAACATTTTCCAAATTCCATTGCTATACATATTTTCATCTATCTTTCCTGATTCATTTTCATTTATGTAATTGTCTTCTGTACATCTATTTACACCATCATCAAAAGACAAAATATAATTCTCTAGATCTTGATCGGCAACATAAATAGGATAATTGTTAGGATTCTGTGGGTCGCTCACTGTGTATGCTAGCCTCGTTTCCCTGTATAGCCGAGTAAATTGCCCACCAAACACAGGAATCGTGTCGTAGGTCATGTCTAGTTGAAGAGACCCCCCAAGTTTGGCTCCCCACGACCTAGATAGTAGCAAGCCATACTTTGGAGGTATACCGACGATAACTACATCCATCAGGATGCTTTTCACGGGAACCTATGCAAGAGTGACTACTAAATATTTTATCATACCCATGCACTTAACTCTCCCTAAATCGAAAGAGTAGAGGTCTCTATAAGGCCTACTGATCTCGAGGCCTAGTTTGTCCATAATAGACTTGGGAATTGCATTATGTGAGGCTCCAAAATATAGCATGCAGTTATGTAGCAGTCGATCATGCACATTTAGGGTAAATAGAAGGGAGCGATCGTGTCTCTGGCACCCTCAAAATGTGGACCGAAAGTGATATTAGGCTTATCATCTTCCAATTGTATCACGTCAGAGTGACTTTCTGGATCCGAGAAACCTATCATTTTGGTTATGTGCTTTCGATACATGGGATTCTTTGCTAATTCGACTAGAGGGATTGGTATTTTGATCTTATTTATATCATTTTCAAGGCTGAAACCTCCACTACCTTTGTCCTTTTCTCTGGTCGAAATATCAGACTCCTTCTTTTCCAACTTATTTTATTGTGATGATTTATTTCCCATGAGTTTATTTACCGGTATATGTGTTTCAACTGTCTTAATTTCTTTTTCTTGGGTCTCATCCTATTTTACTTTGGGATTCTGCGAATCTACCCCTTTTATTTTGCTATCATGAATCTCGGTCTAATTTGGGGCGGGCTCGTATATTTCACCTCTTGGGAGAATTTTCTTGGGTTGAGGAGTCGACACAAGTTTGTTTCTAGGCCTCAGGTTGGACCTCAGCCATTATAGTATCGGTCACTTCTTGATAGACAGAAACAATAGTGTTTTTTATGTCATCATCTTTATTTGAAGGTTGTTGAGTGTCCAATGACTTCTCATAATCTTCTTTAGTTAAACAAGGATGTGTGTAGTCATCACCCAAAATTTTCACATCTTCTTCCAGATCCTCGAAATCTTGCAGGTTGTTCCCTCCTATAAAATTTTCATTTTTTAAAGGAGTTTGAATTTTTTGGTCTTCATTTTTAATCTGTCTTTGTTGATTTTGAGGGTTGGGGTTTCTTCTGAATTCCCTCTTAATGAAAGGATCTGCCTTGGATTGATCTAGCTCCATTCTGGAAATCTTATTTGATAACTCTTTAATTATCCTGGCCATATCATCCATTTTATCATTTGAGGATCTACTAGGCCCTGAGGGTCCCGCTTGTTCCCTAAAATGTTTGGTTTCTCGGTTTCTCGTTTCTACTTTTGTTTTTAATTTTCAAGAATCCATCATGTTAGATTCGATCTCTATGACATCATCCTACATTCGAGTCAGGGTATCCCCTCTGCTTTCTCTCAACAAAATTGTGAAATCGGGTTCAAAGGCTCTCGCAAAGGTTACTTTCGTTGTAGGTTGGGATGGTTTAACTTCGACTGGGATCTTATTGTATAACTTGTTAAACCTTTGAATGAATTCCATAAAAGTATCCAATTTTTTTTTCTTTAAAGACCCGAACTCGGTCAAATAATACAAATGGCCTTTTCTTCCGCCCCATTGTCTAAGGAAAGAGTCTTCTAGGGAATCATAGGATAATATCGAACCTACGGGTAGACTTCAAAACTAGTTTCATACATGTCCTTCGAAAGTCTGAACAAATAACCTTGAATATATGTCTTCGTGTTCGAGACCTAGGATATCTTCGAACTGATCAAAGAAATTTATATGTTCAGCTGCGGTCAAGTCCCCTTCCCCCATAAATTTATGTAAGTTTTTCATGTAGTTTTTAGGAAGGTTGTGAAGAGGGACAGACCAGACAAGAGGTGCATATCTGGAAGCTACTTTAGTGAAAACTATGGGAGGCGGGGGCGGCCCTTGCCCCCCCCCCCTCCTCCTCCTGGAGCCCCTCCACCTCCTCCTCCTAAAAACCCTCCACCTCCCCCTCTGGCGACCACCATTGGTTGTATTGTATAGAAAAACGACACATTATACAGAGGGTTCTGGAACACTAAAAGGAAATATTTAGCTCCTTTGAGAGATGAAAAAACTGAAGAAGGGTGAAAAGGGATGTGAGGACTTGGTTCCTCAGATTTGAAAGAGATGTAATCAGGGGAACCTGCAGGCATGGAATCTGAGTATATGGTATACTCTTCAAGACTCAAAGAGTTTAGAAAATCTAACTGAAAGGTTAGTGGGATATCGATCACTGATAAATTTACTAAGGGATTTTCACCTTTATGTATGCCAGAGGTTGTCAGATGAATTTCATTTTTAACTTCAGGGAGAGCTAAAGTTGGGTTGATGGTTTTAGGTGGGGATTCATGAGAAGTTAGAGGTTCAAAAGGAATCTTAGCTTTGGGTTGTGTGTACCTAAGCTGGTAGGCTGCAGTGGTTGGCTTAAGGGAACCTCTTATTTTCAGTATTTTTTCGGGATCAGAAACTTGTGTGGTCTGTTTACCATACGGGTTTTGTCTAGTGTTCCTTCAACTGGATGCCAGCTTACTAAAATGTGGAGTCACCAAGTGAATGATGAAATAAAAATCCTTTAGAAGGTGTTCACCCTTTGTTCACCATCAAAGGGTATAAACTTGCAAAAATGTCATTCTCCTAGGGAAAAGGTTTTGTAACATTGATCCCCGACAACAACACCAGAAAGATGTTGTTCCAGAGTCTGTAATTAAGGATAAAAAGTACAGGGTCTAGGAATCCAAAAGTGAGTAAAAGATAAAAAGGGGAAAAAATCAACCCTCGGGAAAATGGAATCTAAGGGTGATTTCTAAGTTGTCTCTGTCTCACTTCCAAATGTTCCTGGATGCTTATATCCCGTTCAATTGCAGCCCATGAACGTTCGAGTTTGACCTGGGTGATGGTGGTTTTAAGTATGGTGTCGAATAGGTTCAAAGTGATGCTGGTTTGATCCAATAGGCTAGGTTAAATGTTGGGATATCTTGCAAAGGGCACAGTCATGGAGGAATAGAAAATGAAAAGAAATTTCAAGGTTTAAAATTCCATTTCAATTTTTTCTTTAACCATATAAAAGAGAACTTTTGAAATCTGATGTTAAAGATAGAACACAAACCAAAGGCCTTCTCCCGTAACTGAGTTAACTTTTTAAAGAATCATGTATGAAATGTGAGAAAACATTAAGCAGTCGACAATGCGAGGCTCCTATCAAGGGAGAATCCCGCCCTATAAAAAGAAGAAGAAAAAGGCAAGAAGTAATCGGACGGAGCATAAAATATAGAGATCTAAAATATTCACAGGTCTTGTACCTGCTGATAGACGATACAGAGGAAAAACTGCAAGCAATTAGATGACGAAAATTTGGTCACCATAGTAAAAGTTGCACTAAATTGCAACTAAGCATTCATCAGAAAATTATATGAGAAATGAAACTTAATTTAAGATAACAGAGAAAAAAAAACTCATAACTCAGTCTTCATGGAATCAGGAATCTTCAGATTCCTTTGTATTAATTTTCAAAAAAAGAAAGTCTCTATTACAATCGGCCAAGAAAGGTCCAGCCCTTATTCTCACTTCAAAATGCATATTTATACAAACTTCTAAATGCTAGAATCTCAATTGTTCCAAAAGATTTCGGTTACAAAATGGGAAATTTATTTGTTTCACTTCTTTGTCTTTGTCCTCCTTCCTGCAGGCAGAGCACCTTCCCTCATTTAATCTTTGGGTTCTAAAAATAGAACAGGAAAACATCTGTCATTATTTGACACTAGAAGCCTACCCTTTTGCCTTCTCGGTGCAAGTGATGCACCCCTCCACCAACTGGGCTATCAGCCTGGAAGGCTCTGCTTGGTCGCTCACTTCAAGAGTGTAACAATTCTTCGCCAGTTGTGGTAAACTCTTTCCCACTTGTCGGTCCTCTGTGATGATGGAGCATAATTGTAAACTTGGTTGTACTATCCATTTGTCCATTTGGGTCATATCAACCTAGATGATCTGGGATATCTCCATTTGCTGCTCCTCCATGTTTTCTTTGATGTCCAACAAATTTTTAGATATATTGATTTTTCCCAGTGTCCCAACACTGCTCTCCTCATCAAGATCTAGCAAACCTTTACTTATTAAAGAGAACGTTTCCTCACAAAAATTCTTTACTTCGTTAGCTCTCCCCCTTATTTCCGATATGTTCTGCTCCCAAACCTTCAGCAAGATATTACCTCTAGTTTGCTCCACGATGGATAATTTTGAGGTGCTTACCATCTCTATCTTCGCTGTAGCTATAACAACATCTTGGAAAGCGACTCGTGATGCCCCGTCTTCTCTTTCTCTCGAAGAAATGTTCTCTAAGATTTGCTCTATCATCCAGAAATGTTTTTGAATGGTTCTAACCTTTGCCAGAAAGTTTTGTTGAGTCATAAGTATCTTATGTTAGATTTTGACAGCCTACGATCTGAACATTTTTATGTCTACAACATGTTTCTCGACCACCTCTAATTTCGACTGCAACTCTATAATTTGTTGCCCCTGCTGGCTTACCTATGTTTGGATAGTTTGCGCCGACTGGCGCACCTGTTCGAGGTCAGACTTGATCTTCTCGATTTCACATAGGTCGGTTGTTCGGGATTCCTCAAGGCTCCTCCTAACATTTGCTTCGGAAGTAGCTACCTTAGCTTCCAATTTACTGATGAGGAGGTTCTTTCATTTCAACTGGGTCGTCAAAGTCCCAACTGAGTATTGATTGGTTGTAGCATAAGCCCCTTGTGTCCCAACTATCTCTTTTGCAAATTTTTCCTCTTTCACGGCCTTCCCATCTGTCATGGTTTTAAATTTGTTAACTACTACGCCCTCTTTTTGATAAAATCTTTGCCTTATCATGACATTTCTTTTCTTGTCAAAGAAAAATTCATTGGGAGGCAGCTCCTCTATAGAAATAGGTGTCAATTCTTCATTGAAAATCCATCCCTTGTTAGGATTCCCCTTTTTGAACTGCAAGGGTGTGACAATAGCAATCAGACTGTCGATTTGCTTGGTTGTTTATTTCAGGGTGACTTCTGTAACCGACTCATTTGGCACGAGCGGAAGTGATTTGCTCGATCCCTGTGAAGGTATCTTCTCTTAGCCTTGGGCCTGCTTACCTAGCGCGCCCTTTTTGGGGTTTCCTTCCTGCTTCTGGGGGACTTCATCTCCTAGCTCTGAGGTCCCAGCCTCCCTGGTTTTCCCTTGGTACTTCTCCCCACTAGGACTCAACTCCTTTGCACCTTTGGATCCCTTCTTCTTTATAACTAGAAGCTCTAGGGCTTCACCCTATAAAATCTGGGGGAGACAACTTTGTCGGTGTTCCCAAAATTTCAAAAATTCGACCATGTCTCCAGGTGGCAAGTCTTGAATCCAACTTAGGACTTCCGTAAAGGACCTCTCTCCCTAGAGTATTTCGTCATGCGGGGAATCCTCGTGTTCATACCTCTTCAGGCTGCAACTTTCTAGGTGATTGCTCACAACCTTACTCGAGTCATGCTTCTTAAACTCAATGTCTACTAGCTTCATTTATTCCAGAGCCCCAGCCTCGGCTTTGGCATGGCCAAAATATAAGAAGGAATATGCACCAATACAAATAGGGAAGGGTGGCCATACCTTTTTGGATACTTCTTTGAGCTCCTTGCTTATCCTGTCGAGCACAAACTCTCTGGTGATCTCATGGTACAATAGCTTATTTGGCAGGAATAGCGGGAGGGAATATGGAGGGATAGAAGTGTCGAAAACCCTGATATATGAAAATTTTGCCTCTAGATACCAATTTTCCATGCTGCTTAGGCTGGTCATAACGCTATTTGATATCCTAGGAGGCGGCTGGCCAAAAATGGTGACATGAAGTGGCACCATTACCCAGTTGAAGATCTCGTAGATGAATTCTTTGGCCTTATCCTCCCAAATATTCGAGTAGTAGACATGGATGGGCTCTATACTAGATGGAGTCCAGCTCCAGCTCATTAGAGGGAAAAGTGTCATGAAACAAATGGCGTCCATGATGTAGGCAGACATGAAAAATGAAGTTGCTTTCCCACTCGCTATCTGTGCTCGATATTTGGTAATTCAACTGGTTAAACTGTCCGAAAACAATTTGGCCTAGTCGAAGGAAAGACCTTCAGCGACTATATGAATCAAAGGCACCTACAGGAGAAAGCAATGTGTGGTGTCCTCCCTCCCATACAACCTATAGGCCATCATTGCTATATACCTGAATGGTAGCTCTAAGGAGGAGATTGAATAAATTCCATTAGAATCCGCTCTGAATTTTGCGGGGTGAGAAACCCAATCCCTGATCAGATCGGACAAGTTTCTTCCATATTGCTTGCATTCCTTCTCCTTGAAATCTTCTAGAAATTCAGCATTGTATGCAAATTTTAGTGTGGGTGACTGTTGATACATTGCCTACAAATGTTCTGGTCTAAAAGTCCCAATCGTCACCTTCTGCTTGTTGATAATAGTTCTGGTCGAGATATCCACATGGTCTAGCATAGATCTGATCATATCATAATAGGGGAGGAGCCATGGTCTTGCCACTATTTTGTGCATTTTTGACTGAATGACGATTTTGTATTTGGTGGCCAAATCATCCTTTTCATTATCGCTGGAATCATCTGAACAATTCACCGATTCAGAGTGAAGAATGTCGGAGATGTATGTCCAGGTTTTGATAGTATTAATACTTTGGGGTGAAGTATCTTAAACAACATCAGAGCCCTGACCTAAACTCTCGGTAGCTTCCTTGAACGCCTTTCATGGAGCCATGAAAGAGAATTTTGTATGCATATCTCCTATAGTAAGAATTGTAAATACAGACAGAAGTTATCTTGACAAAAAAGCTCTGTGCGCAACATTGAAATAAAATTGAAATAATGAAACAAGCCCGTTATCTTAGTCATTTAAACCCCTGGTGTCCTTACAAACAGAGCGGTCAAATCATCTAAAGAAATATTTTAGTAGTAAAACTGAGATCCTCCTATCTGTCACTTCGTCGTATTTCAAATAAATGCCATAATTGTTTGATGATTCATAGCATGAATCAGTGCAAAAAACATTTAAAATTACTCTGTATAAGGTGCGTATTAAAGTTTTCATTGATTCATCGATTAGTCCTGCTTAACTCCTTTAATTAAGTTTTTTTTAGTCTTTAATCCCCCTTTTTCGGATTTTGCCATATCGGGAGAGTTCACTCCTACCCTTTGAGCCCCCAAAACCCGAAATCACGATGATCCGATTTAGCTTAAAAAACGTGATCTGACTTAAGCTCTTAATTGACCCATGCTTAATTAATAAAAATCGCGACTTCACGACTCAGGGCTATGAAGGTATAGTTTTTTGGGAAAGCGATCACCGACTCACAAAACCCTGACAGTGCTTAACTAGGGTTTAAAGTGACTTACCCCTAACACCAACCTGGATGAGCTTTTTAAAATTGTTTCATGACTTCGCATATCGGAGTTTGAAAAACTTGCGACTTGTAACTCCCAAAGCACGATAGCGCGAGGTAATAAAAGTGATAGACTTTCTTAACAGTTAAGAGACGACGACTTAGGAATATAACGAGCATCGCCACTTCGCATGTCGGGGTAGACTTTTGATTTCAATAATTACACTTCAACACTTGTAAAAGGTGGCTCCAACAGATCACATGAAGGATACCTTAGGATATTTCTTCCATATTGGTTAAGTGTGATCTCATGGGAATCCAAGAAGTACCCCATTGTGACAATGTCATTCAACAACAGTTTGGTTGCATAGAGTATTGGGTGATCTTCAACAAGGCAAAGAAGGACCAACTACAATGTATTGTATTGTGATGATAACATATTGGAAATAGCTCTATCAAAGAATCATGTCTTTCACAAAAAAAATAAACATATTGATACAAGATATCATTTCATTAGAGAGATTTTAAACAATGAAGAAATATACATGGAATCTTGTAAATTAAAAGACCAATTGATTGACATATTTACAAAGTCATTTGTAAGATATGGGTTTGAGTTTAATAGATAGAATTTAGGTGTGGTCAATGTTGAAGTAATTAACTACAATAATTAAGAGGGGAGTGTTAGAATATTATTAGTCTAGAAATTGATTTAGTTAGATATAGATTCTTCCATTCTAGAGAGATCTAGAAGAACTAAGTTATTAAGATAGATGGTCTATTATTGGACAACCTACTTCTAAATAATTCTTTCTCTAAGAAATTTTATAGGTTTGTATAGAAAAAATTATGTATATTTATATTTCTTTCTTAAAGCATCGTAAGTATAACTCATTTATGAACTATAACTCATTGTTGTGATTTGTTTGTGTTTATTCATGAGTTTATAGAACTTTACTTGTTAGTAATACACTTCTCCCTCCATCAAAGTAATTTATCTGTGTTATCACTTTACATTGTGAGTTATGTTATTTAGTCTTCTCTTTTCCATCGCATAATTGTTATCTTGATACGTATTGCACTTGTTGGAGAAGTAGTCATTGTAAGTTTGGTTAAATTTCTTCGATCTTGATTGACAATTGTTCCCATACATATATGCTTAACGTGCTTTTCTTGTCTTATCGATAACGTTGTTTGGATTTTGATTTGTAAAGCGAGCGTTTTCAAGTGTGTTAATTTGGGACATTTACTAATTTCTATATTTATTCTCTTCATGTTGATGTACTATGAGGTACAACATACAACACGTTGATGTAGCTGCTAAAAAATAATATCAATAAACAAAATTAATTTGCCACAATAGTGTGAGGTACAACATACAACACATTGATGTAGCTGCTAAAATTGTTATAGGATGGAATGGATCATCCATTTGCTACTTAATTCTCTACAATCACTACTAAAATTGTTATAGGATGGAAAGAATCATCCATTTGCTACTTAATTGTATATAATCACCAAAATTAAACATGCCAATTTTTTACTTAATTTATAGAAGATTAATAAATTAAAATGATATATTATTTTGAAGTTACATTTTCTATTCAACGTTGTTCAATAATCGCATAATATGTTTCTTATAACTTGAGTGAGTTGAATAGTCCATGCTCTTTGACTAAAATTCTAATGTTGTTGAAAAGTTCCTTGCCTTAAGACCCTAACGCTACCACTTGACCATCAAGATGAAGATTCCCGTCCTAGCAATATGATGTAACAAATGTACTATATTGGAACATACTTCCTTGGTGGAAATGGTAGGACCTGGCTGCTTATCTTGTGAAACACATGACCAACTTCCTAGAATTTCCGAATTTTCGGATGCCAGAATAATTTACAAGAAAATAGAAAGTAAGCTTACGATAAGATTTGTATGTGCGTTTATGTGAAGTTGTTTTTGGCCAGTTTAGTTTACATGACAATCTAAAATAAGTTTCCCGTATGATTTCTATGTGCGCTTGTATGAGGCGATTGTATAGTTGACAATCGTTCATTGTTTAATACTTAATGAATTTGGCATACAACAACAAACATGTAATGTACAAGATACAAGTATATAGTGTGGGAGGCGTGCCTAATATTCAGCTTCATTTATTTATATTGTGAAACAAAATCAAAGTTAAATACAAAGAGGCAACTACTATCCTAGTTATAAAGATGGGCAGAGTTTCACGACTCTTCCTTATACATTATAGCTGTTTAAATATGTGATTCTATCACATAAATACTTCTCCTTCTTGTTTCTTCCTAACTCAACTTGAGGTACGCGCATCCTCAGATTTATATGTCTCTTCCTTCACTTCTTTTTCCATGTATTCCTTTGATCGTGTGTCCTTTCTCTCCTCAGATTTATATGTCTCTTCCTTCACTTCTTTTTCCATGTATTCCTTTGATCGTGTGTCCTTTCTCTTATATAGATTTTAATCTCTTATATAGATTTTAAGGGGGGCTTGTGAAAAATATCATATCTTTTGGGTGTGTTGTATTCCTTCATGAATCGTCACACTCAACCAACTATCACACTCCTCTGTGGATATAGTGCTTCCATCTAAGCTTGCACACCAATTGACCAACATGTCTATTTGTCTGGCTTGCCCCACCTTTGAGCACACACCTTTTGCCTTCTGGTCGTCCTTCTGTGGATAGTCACAACTCTCTATGGGTGTGTCGGTGGAGTCATTCGATCTCTCCGCCGAACCCATGTTGTCAAGGCAAAACGGGTCCACTATTTGGACACGCTCCCAAATTGCCCTGCCCTTGCCCAAATGCAACCCAAGTCTTCATCGTTGATCACAAGAGAATAAGAAGTATACCCCTTGGGATGTCACATCGTGTCCCAAGATGCCCTGCCCACACCCAAACATCTTTATTTTCCCAACTGATCATTTCCTCCTTATACGTTTCATCCGTCCATCGTTGAATCTAATCTCCCAAAGAATGTGCACTCTCGGTGGGTGTTTAGGAAGACCTTACACTTACAATATACTTACAATATACTTACAATATAGCTCCAAGTAAGGAATAACAAAAAGAAATATTCAAGTCCATACCAAGCTAAAAGTTTTCTAAAGATTCTTCTTAGCTTTCTAAAGTTTGATAATAAAATTGATAACAAACACCACTTCTCAATTTGCTGCCCCGTTTCCTCGTGGCCAGCTGTAATTAAGTCTGTCCTCGTGTTTCTCTTCATCATTTCTTCTTATTGTTGGTCGGTCATTCGATCCTGCAAAGGCTGTTTTAAACAGATCCAATTGAATATTTTGGAAAAAGATTTTGCGAAAAATTGCAAAAAAGATCTGACGATACTTTGCAAAATGATGTAATTGGTGATCACTGTAATCTTCACTCTGCGTTCAGTAAGGTAATGAAGTAAAAAGATTACTTTAGCAAGTGTAAATTGAGATATATGTAATTTCAACTCTGCATTTGCACTGTCAGAGCGATTTTGACTCTACATTTTTGTTATTTCGTCTGTTGAGTGTGTTTGTTTTGACATTTTTTTGATTCCTGGGCGACCACTACTAAATCTTTGACCGTGTTCCTCTACTGTTGGTGTGAGGACTGCGTTCACCCCTTTTTCTGCATACTGGTGCAAAATCTTTTCTGGGCGAATTTTTATTACCTGAGTGAATTCCTTGGTCAATTTTACTTGGGCATTATCATTTTTGATCGAATTCTTCCCTGTGCATCTCCATCTCTCAGTGATTTCCTTTCTTACCTATGCATCATCGTGATTGAGCGAATTTTTTTTCCAGTGCGATTTCACTCCAACGAATGGGTAAACTGCGACTGAAATAGTGAGATGTGGTTACTCCAGTAGCATGCGCTGCCTACATTGACCCCTCCCGATCCAAGGCCCCATACCTATGGTGTTCTTCATAGCGATTCCATTCGCTCTGGAAGTTATCCTTTCGGCCAGTGTTAGTAATGGCACTTCCCATTCCAACTCAACGAAATCCTGAATTCCCTTTAAACTGGATTAATTCTGAAGTAAATTGGATTCCTGCAATTGACTGTCAGCGATTGCTTGACCCTTGAAAATGTAAGGCTACTACCTTTCGCGTGGCGGATTTGCAGAAAAAGATTTGCGTTGGAGATCACTTAAACCTGCATGGGAAAAAAAAAAAATTAAAGATTCTTCCCTGCCTCGAAATTAGCGCCTTATTTTTCCCTCATGCACAACTTAACGGTAGCACACACCGTTATCTCAGACTAAGATTTCTTGGGATGACAGTCCAGTTGTAGTTGTTCTCTGACAGGTCAGAGGAAGGATAAACATAGTTTTTATTACCTGATCATTTTTTTTTATTCCGTAAATGCTTAAATTCTGCCAGGCATAAATGGAACGATCCTTCATAATTTAGTGACACCTTAATTTGTAATGCTCATTGGTTTAAAGCAACGATCCTTATATTTAGTTATGCCTTATAAATTAGTAATGCATGGCAGGCCCTAATTAGCAACTTGCATTAATTATAGTAAGTTTTTATTAAATTAGCATTAATTCTAGTAAGTTTTATTAAATTAGCATTATTTATCAACTTGCATTAATTCTAGTAAGTTTTTACTAAATGCTTTTTACCCTTTAGATAAGGAAGCATAATTGTATGACTTATATGAGTTATTATTCCTTAGACTTGCAACTAAGTCCCAAAATGGATAGACCATCTTAAGATGCACTCTTAGTAGATGGAATTAATCATGTTCTTCATTGTTAGTAACCTTGATGAAGGTTTTCCAAGCGTTGAGATTTAGTAATCTTAGGATTTAGGTCAATGATAATAGGTGTGTTTATATTGGATGATTCCTTCTTTATTAAAATACTTACTTAAAGGTGAAGAAATATAGAAGAGTTTATGTGATTTGAATCTTGAGGATTTTATGAATTAAATTCTATTAATAACTATCTATTAAGGGTCTTGATTGAAGTTTTTAAAATGGTGACCTTATTAATTGACTATTTAGATGTAATGATTGGTGACACCTTATATCTCGCATTACTGTACATACTTTTCATATCTGGACCTGCATGCGACTTCTTATTATTTATCTCATGAATGATTTTATTAGTTTCATATAATGGATACATAATGTAAAAGTGTTTTAAAATTTTTTCTATTACTTAAGAAGATTGAGTTCTTATGGGTTCTCATAATGAATATGTAATTATAGCTTCTCTTTACATGCTCCTAGAAGACATTCCTTAAAACAAGATGTATAGTTAAACTGCTTGAGATCAAAATCGTATTTCCGCTCTTGATTTATGATTCCTTATGAGATATCTTTTTACATATTTACACTCATTGTTGCTTGGAAAACGATAGGTATAGTAGAATATCTTATTGTGCCATGAATAATTGATGATTAGGTAAGATTGATGATCAGAGTTGGGATTGTGGTTCATGTTGTATTAGTGGGATGTAGACACCTCCTTGTTCCTCAGAACAGTCACCAGCCCTGAGACCTTAAATGGTCAAAATCGATGAGAACTTGGACTTGAGCATTGCTTATGTGTCCTGGAGGTCCTAACTATTGCAGGGTAGGACGGGTGGGTAGTCATTTTTAATCGTGTTAAGTCGTCATGTTGTTGTCGCAGTTTCATTAGTCATGTTGTCATCATGTTGCGACACTGAATATAATGTCTTTATTACCCTTGTACACACGCACACACAAAAAAAAAATAAAAAAAATTGCAGTTGTTATGAGAGGCTTGTCATCGTAATGAAATGTCAGGTTGTCATAGCATCTCGTGAATGTACAACATTGTGTCGGTTCTCCCTTGGCAGCTTGGCTCAACCAAGAATACTTCACCCGCATTACACCTCTTCACCTAGAGCATACTCATACTTTGTTCTAGGCTATGGATGAGTCACTTCCTTACTCTATGCAACTCAGTTGTATACTTCGACATTTGTTAACATTGTTTAATACTTAGTGAATTTGGCATACAACAACAAACATGTGAAGCACAAGAGACAAATATATAGTGTGGACGGCACCAATGATGCCTAATACCTCACTTCATTTATTTATATTGTGAAACAAAATCAAAGCTTTACAAAGAGGGAACTATTATCCTAGTTACAAACATTGGAAGAGTTTCACAACTCTGCCTTATACATTATAATTGTCCAAATGAGTGATTCCATCATACCAAGACATCCCCTTGTTGTTCCTCCTCACCTCTGGCTAAGGTGCGCCCATCCTTAGAGGTCCATGTCTCTTTCATCATTGATTCATCCATGTCTTCCTTTGGTTGTGCACCCTTGCTCTTATATGGACTACAATAGTCACCTGTGTGAAAGGTCATGTCTCTTGGGTTGCTGCACCCCTTTGTGAATCATCACACTCAACCAACTGTCGCGCCCCTCCTTGGACCCAGTGCATCCATCCAAGCCCGCACACCAATCAGCCAACATGTCTCTTGGACTAGCATTCCCCAACCTTGGACGTGCACCCGTTGCCTTGTGCTCTCCCTTGGGTCGATCATCCTGACTCTCCATCAATGTGTTGGTGGAGTCATTCAATCTCTCCGGTTCACCCATACTGCCAAGGACAGACGGATCAACAACATGGACACGCTCCCAAGTTGCCCTGCCCCTGCCCAAACGCAAACCAAGTCTCTTTCGTTCCTCACAAGGGAAGAAGAATGTGTGCCGGCTTGGGATTGCATGTCACCATCAGGCCTCAAGGCAAAAGCAAAAAGTTCGAGTCCATACCAAGCGAAATTTTTTCTAAAGATGCTTCTTAGATTTCTCAAGTTTGACTATAAGATTGATAACAAACACCACTTGTCGATTTGCAGGCGCGTTTGCTCGTGCCCAGCTGTAATTACGTCTGTCCTCGTGTTTCTCTTTATCATTTCTTCTTATTGTTGGTTGGTCATGCGATCCTGCAAAGGCTGTTTTAAACAGATACAACTGAATATTTTGGAAAAAGGTTTTGCTAAAAATTGCAAAAAGATCCACATTGTCTGTGATGAACCCGATCACCTCATTACGTACAGGATGAACCCAATCACCTAATTACGCTAGATCTCTGCTATTACCCAGTAGTCCATCATGAGCATCCTGTCCCCATTTCGTTCTAATTAAATACTTTTCTCTCTTTGCTTGTTGCATATTCATTATTCTAAATGTAAAATACCGAGAACATATGGATACACTCCGTTAGGTTATTGTTGCATCAAGTAATTAAATGAAGTATAACGAGCTTGGTAATGCCTTTGGAATATCTATTAATCGTTGCCTTTTCTTGAACATGACCTGTGGACATAGGCGCTTTACATGAAATCAATTGTCAACCAGTTTATATGATCAAGAAGCCATGCATAACTAATGAATAAATATAATAAATCCATACATAGCTAAGAAATAAACATAATAGAACATTATCGGAGATAGAAACAATTCTCACTTCAAAATATAAAGCAGCTATACACATCATTAAAAAAAATAGTTTAATATCAATAAGAGAAATTAGGAAATTAAATTATAAGCTGTGTTCCCTTTCATTAAATGAAACTGAATACTTTCCAAGTATTATATTTAATCTAAATTTCTTATAATCCTATTTACGTATATCCAATATAAATTGATAAACAATATATTACATTTAATATATAAATAAACAAGCAGTACGCAATAGTACATTAAATGAGGTTAAATGGATATTATTTCCGATACCTTTTCTACAGCCAGCCAAGTATCATCTAACTTAATAAATGGATACATCTTTTGCCTTTGAGACTTTCCTCTTTCAATACTTCTTCTAACCATGTTGAATACCTGATATTTTCTTCTTATATCTATTTTTATTTTTTATTTTGTTTTAATGATCTCTTCAATACATGGTTTAAAAAAATATATATAAACTTACATTTTCTTCTCATAATTTTTTTTTTTTTTTAACATGCTTGATGTTCTCTACTTTTAATTCTTTAAATCTTAATCCATCCACCTCTAAATCTTCATACTTGTAATGTATTTTTGATTAATTACACTTTTAATTGTTTTAATTTACATCAATCCACCTCTTTCACACACATTACTTAATAGATCATTTCACTCTTTTATTAAGAAAAAACATTAAAACTAACTTAACTCTAATACCAGACTAAAAAGAACCATATTTAAAATATTAATAACTTTTAGTTATAAAAAATTTGAAAATATATATACGCAAAATATATAATGGGCAAGTTGAAAAAACATACACAAAATATTTAAAAGATACCAAATTATAGGGCTGCGTAACCCTTTTAAACAAACTGCATGCACTCCAGGCATTACATCTACTGTACCACTTATCATATTCCACCTTGCACAACGCTCAATTCAAATGGAAAAAAATACAGCGTATTACATCTACGCTACCATTTGAGAAACAGATTACATACAATAGTTGATGCAATTTTGAACAGTTGTTTGTAATTTTTTTTAAAAACCGAAAGAGATGTTTGCAAAACTAATTAAAAGTAACAATATCAAACAAGCAAAACTAACAAACCTTTTATTACAAGTCCACAGAGAATCTTAATCCAGAGAAATAGAAAATATGAAGATTGTTATCGGAAATAATAAATAGGGACGGGAGGTTTCAGGCCCAGAGAGATGACACTGCCTTCATACATTTATTCCTTCATCTCGAACTCAATGAATGATCAGGATATATGAGGACAGTGTCATCTCATCTGCGCCAGAAACAAAGGACCGCCTCCTATACTCGA
>JZKD02S0398043.1:5418-18238 GCA_000966675.3 Picea glauca | reverse complement strand
CTTTAGCAACACTTCAAAACTTATCCCTCTAGTCCTTCAAAATCTCATCTCCTTCAACTTTTGCGTTCTTCACCTATGACTCCATTAACCCTAAGGCACTGATCTAGGACCTCCAACGTTGAAGTAGATTTGGATCCAAACACTTTCAAACCTATTGAAATTGAAACCCTAACTACACTAACCCTAGCCTAGACTAACTTACTAACCCTAAGTTGCTGACGTCATCATTGAATATTTCATCTTTATTGCAACGACGTTTTGAATTTTGAGTAATTGAATGGTAGTTGAAGGCATTAATTGAGTTAAGAAGTTATTTGTTACATTGAATATCGTATCATTCAAGGATTATTGATGAAGTGATATTAATGCCATTGCTATTTTGTAAACATTGACTTCATCAACATTTACTTTCAAATTGCTCATATTGAATATTAGATAGTCACTGATTTATATGAGTTATTAACCAAGATTGCACGTATTAGTTTCCTTGTTGTGTTGTCTCAAGCATGTGCTCTTCTTTTCTTTGGTTATACTCTATTATTGGCTGTTTACCCGAGACTATCTGATTGGCGGTAATCTGTGAAGGGGAACTTCGTCTTTGTGTTGTTAGCCTTTGCCCTTTCAAAACCCCAGGTTATCGAGGACGTCCCCCCTGGGCCTAGCCTCCCTAAATAGAAAGAACCTCCCCATTGTTATGACATTGGGTGGGGAAGGTTTTTGTTTCGCCAGTTTGACCTACTACTCCTTAGCCTTTCTTGTGTCTACAAACTGTGCGATAACAACTATCATCATCATGTCAAGATCACAATTATCATAATTCTTGAACCAATCCACATACACAATCTACTAACAATAGATAAACAAACACAATTTATTAAAAATATGAACAAATGTGCTATATCAACAACACTAGATGTTAACAATATTAACAACATAAACAATATGAATGCAATATAACTACAATAATATCAATGCAAGATAACCACAATAATATAAATACAATATATTATAAACTCAATAGTATAAATGCAATATATTAATATATTATAAACACAATATGTTGTCTTGAGTATTTGGTACATAACAACACATGATGATGTGGCATGTTGCAAGTCATCACATGTTGACTTGGCACCTACCGCATTACACATACCATGTTAGGACGTGATGGCATGGTTTGGGTGTTACATCGATTAATAGAGTTTTATATGTCGATTGAAAGTTAGTATAACTTCTAATAATCAATGTTTAAGACAAATAATAATAATAAAGAATGTGGTTTGGGTGTTATATTTATTAAGTGATGTTACTAACTTTGATTAATCAATGTTTATGAAAATTAAATAAAAGGGTATGGAATGTATCGATTAATCAATGTTGTAACGTGGAAAAAATGACACTTGTTCTGTGACATCTTGCTCACACCTTTCAAATCATGTTTTGATGTCAAATCAACATTTTTAACATTGATTTAACATTGAAAATTGACCCCAAATGTAGTTGTGTATACAAGTTGAAGGTATGATAAAACAAAATAAATTTGTGTTGTCCCCCTTTGAACCATTTTACAACACCTGCAAGCACCTAGTCCCAACATCCCTTCTTTTATCATATGGCCTAGCACATTGTGCCCACTTCCAAGGAAACACATCATGCTTTTATGATCATAGATTGAAATGCATAATCGATAAATAAAGTACGAATATCATTTGCACATTGCACAAGCCACTTATGCAAGAAATGTTCCAAAAGTTAACCGAAATATCTTATGAGCAAGATGAAAAGATGTATTGTGGATTTGTCTAAGTTGCGGCAATTTCAAGTCCAAGTTTCATTCACATTCTCAATGGACAATATTGTTGTTGCCTTGAAAAGACATTAACATCCCCTCCGCCCCCCTCCCCCCCCACCTTTTAATGTCCCTATAAATAGAGCAATGAGTAGAAACAATGACCCTATTAATTTTTGGAAAACCACTATAGTTATAAATGGAACTGTGTGCTTGTCAGTTTATTATAATACACATTGAAAATAAGCAACAATTTTATCAATTTTTTTTTGTTATAATTTAATCAAGTATGATTGCATCTCTCTAATGAAAAGCTAAGATGTCTATCAACAATTGTTTTTTTGTTGCATATTAAATATTCCACTTTTGAATGTTTCAAAAGCAAGAAATGCATATGAGTTTTTATTTATTTTACTATTCTTTTGACTCGATTTCAAAAATAGTGTTTTTTTTGCTATTCCCATAAAAAAATTATGAAAGTTTCAATATAATTATTATTTCAAAATCTATTGCATTATATTGTTTCCAAGTATTGTTTAAAACACTACTTATTCATTTTTCTCTATCTTTTGGGGAATCCATGCACCAATGAAACAATGGTTCAATTTTATTTTGTGCCATAATATCTTATTCACCATGCACCAATGAAACAATGGTTCAATTTTATTTTGTGCCATAATATCTTATTCAACTCAAGGTGAGCTCCAAATACTTATGTTTTTGGATACTATTTTTGCATGCCCCTTGTTGCATTCTTCATCATTCTTTGTTAGCTTTGGTTGATATGTAATCATAAAACTTTTCTTCTTAGATATATTCTTTCCTTGAAAATTTTGATTGAATGTACCATGGACAACAAATTCTATTCCATGACAATTTTTATTTTTTGTATGGCAAAGTATCCATCATGGGGAATCCATGCACTAATGAAACAATGGTTCAATTTTATTTTGTGTCATAATATCTTATTCAACTCAAGGTGAGCTCCAAATGCTTATGTTTTTGGATACTATTTTTGCATGCCCCCTGTTGCGTTCTTCATCATTCTTTGTTAGCTTTGGTTGATATGTAATCATAAAACTTTTCTTGTTAGATATATTCTTTCCTTGAAAATTTTGATTGAATGTACCATGGACAACAAATTTTCTGCCATGACAACCTTTATTTTTTGTATGGCAAAGAATCCATCATGCCACTTGGAGAATGATCTTTTGGTTTGCAATACCAAGCTACAAATAACATTTTCATCTTTGGTTGTTGATCTGAAAAATCCTTAGATGTTAATTATTCCTTAATACACATACACATCTACATGATCTTCAAAATAATAATGATTGTTTGACTGTTTGCAATATACATGTGAATTAACTTATGTATCCAAATACACTTTAATAATAAACAACTTGCAATATAACTAAGCAAAATAGAATAACAATGTCAAAATCACATACACAAGTTTGTTAACGGAGCTCACCCAATTTGGGCTACGTCTCCAGGTCCGCTTCCCATAGAGACCTCTTTATTAATGCTCAAATGTTTGTATTTTACAATGACCTTTTTACACGTTGCTCAAACTCAGAAACATAATGCACCATCGAATTCCTTGTCAAGTTTTGAGAAAAATGAGTATAAATTCATATGTTTTCATCCAATAACCTCTTGGCACGCATTATGGTGCAATCCTAAGTCTTGATACCTCCTCGACACAAACTTCGAGACTATCCATACTCTACAAATGTGTCCTTGTCTCGGTCGGCATGCCCATTAAATAGGGCACGGGCCCTAACCTCCATCTGAGCTTCAAGCTAACACGCAGAATCAAATTAAATACAATTTGTTTGACATCTCGTAATGTGTGTCACCTATGATGCAACGATTAAAACATTGGCATACTATACGGTAGGTTGGGGGTTTGAGCCCCACTGATCACTTGTTGTTGCATTGTTTTGTTATAAACCATATCATATAAATAGTATGTGGGTTGGCGTATAGTTTTAATGCCCCCCGCGGGGTATGGGTTATGGTTACATTGTATTTGAATAAAACCATGGGTCAAGGGCTTAGCCCTTGGCCCTTTAACCCCCATTTAAACACTTCAACAAACTTAAATATAAGTCGTCGCATGTATGGTTAAGAAACAAACGCGTGGTATATTGGTGAGTTCATTAGGTTCTTTGGCGAGAGACCCGGGTTCGATCCTCCGAGCTCCAAACAAAATTTTAAAAAACCCTATGCATAAATGGCCAATGGGAGGTTGCCACATGACAACCTCTCATTGGTCTATCATTGCCATGTGTCAACATACAACTAGTCCACATGTGCCATACAGATTGCCCAGGCTCTTGCTCAATCAAACGTACGATGTGCCACATGGAACCTTGGGGTGTTACCATGTCAGAACCGTACAAATGTACGGTCATTCCACATGTCACCCTTTCAGTGGTGACACATGTCACCTTTGACTTTTGACTTTTTGCCTAGTTTGACTTGAACTTTGACCAGCCATAACTTTTGCATACGAACTCTATTTGAGGTGATTTTTTCATCGTTGGAAAGATATCGTGGAGCTCTATGCATTGATGTCCTTTTCGAGAACATTTTAGATGATCAAATTTTGAGCATTTATGAATCCTTCTGGACCTCTGTGAGCATTCCAAATCTTCCTGGACATCTATGAGCATTCCAGATCCTCCTGATCAGTTGTCAAAGATCGTTCCATTAAAATGTGGACACAATACGATTTTCAAGTGTCCATTTGATTATCTTCGCGTTCGTAGCATTGCAACTTTATTGAAGAGCACATGTTTTGTATTGGATGCATCACAGTTCTTTCAATTCACTATTGATGTCACAAACTAGTGGATAGATGGAGGTTGGTAATTTATTCTTACTATTATGGTTTCGATTGACATCTACCTATAAATTTTCTCCTTATCTATTGCTTTTTGTTGATGTTATATAGTACTTGTTTCTTCCAACTTCCATTTGCTTATGATTCCATTTATGAAATTGCAATCATTCATGATAATATTTTTTGTATTCTTTGGTGAAAATGTCTAATATATGTTATCGTAATATAATAGGTTCTTTGCATGTTTCTAACTAGTAAATGCATCATTCCATTTTCATTTCATTGCAATCTTTGATGCTTTTATTCTCATCATTGTGCGCTTCCTAGAATGACTTGACATTCCAAACATGGGCATGGAAATTTTTTATTCTTTCTATTTTATCTTGAAGACCGAATGGATTCTTGTTATTTTATCTTATGGTTAAGGTAGATAGAATCTTGCATTTACCTTTCAAAGAAAATTACTTTTTATTTTCAATACTGAACCAATAAGGGTGTGTCCATGCTTCCTAGTCACATATTGTTTCATTGCAATGCTTCCTAATAGGTGTGTAGCATGCTAGGAATATGTCTTCCCACCCTCTATTAGATTAGCAAGGTAGTGACAATTTTCGCTAATAGATGAACAATTTGGTGGGATCATTCTTCCAACTTAATGGGTCCACTTTTGTATTATGTTGGGTCATCATAAACCTACTCTCTCTTCTTCCAACTATGGATAACTTTACAATGAGTTGTGTATGCCCACTCACTTTTGTCTTTTGTACTTATGCCTCTTTTCATCACTTCCTTATTAGATGGCTAGATCAATATTGTGTATCTCCAGATAATGCGTAGTTCAATGGTGGCATTTCCTTAGGGGTTGAGTAGTTCTATGATGATGGTTAGGTATTCATATGCCCATCCACCCTTGTATTTGAGTCGAGCCATCTCATACCCACCCTCTTATTTTCAACTGTGATTGTATCTCTATTGAGTTGGGTATACCCACTCCTTTTGTACTTTATCATCCTTGTTCATGTCAGTGGGTTATTTATATGTATAAATCCTTGACATTAAATCTATCAATCCGAGAGTTCATAGACTCCAAGGTGCAAGCATAGGAAATGCATGAACATAGCCTATTCTAGCCTATCTTAGCAACTAATGTTGTCAAAACACACTTCATGTTGCAATAAATGAAATCAAATGACCTATCACTAAAGATCTCAATTCAAATCATAGAGCAATCCAAGTAAATCAAAATTAAATCTCAGATACCTTAATCTTGCATTCACCAATTTATATCAAGATGAACAAGGGCACTGCATACTATGTCAAGATGTATAGTCTATGCACATGTATGTTTTCTTATGAGCTATTGTTTAATCGATGAATACATAAGACTTTAATGTACAAGGGAACAAAAATACTCAAAATTGGGAATCAAACCGATGAACAATGATCAGTTCATTAGTTTAGGTTTCACTAATGGCATGTGGTGCAATCTTTCACTTGAGATCTAAGTGTTCATGCTGTTTGAGAGATGATTAACTTGTCAAACTAATGAGTTCTAATTACTTTTAAAAATATGAAAATGCATACCCTTCAAACCACCACCCAAATCAATCAACTAAAGAGTTGAACACTTATAAAATGTTATTGATCTAATCTTGGAATCATGAGCTTAGAAAGGTAAGGAATGAAATCTACAAACTAAATCAAGCACACAAAATAATGATGCACCTTTACACCTACATTCGTAATTTATATGTTAGGTATGACAAGTCTTTGCAGCGATGTTGCACATTACATTCATATATCTTATCTCTGTGTAAACATGACTCAAACAAGATCTTATCATTCATCTCAACATCTTCATTAACTCAAAGCAAAGTGTAAAAGATGATAATAAAAGAAGTTATTAGTCTCTTAAGATTTGTCCTCACAAAGGGATCGAAACACATTCTTTCACCCTCGGCGTTCCTGTAATTATAACAATGATTGATTCAGTTCTTGAAAGATTCAAATAACTATGACAAATTAAAGTCCATAAAATCACATCAACATAAAAGAAATACAATAAATCTGAAGGTTGTAAATGAACAATTGAACGTATCTATTAAAAGATAAGCAGAGCAAACATCTAATCCATCCAAGTGTAAAGCACACTACAAGTATATTGTTGGTAAAAGGATCTAAATGCTACAACACATAACGGAATCGAAATTGCGAACCAAACTAACTAAAATAAAATACAAATTATAATTAAATACTAAACTAAATCAAATGTAAACTAAACTAATGTACAAAGGTGGCTTGTTACCAAGGTTGAGGGGCCCTTCCTAATTTGGTTAATGCTGTCGGGAAACTTCGATCTACTTACACACTTATGAACAGGCACAAAAACACCAACACTTGATTCTTTGCACAATGATAGTTGAGGATTACAACTGTTCACACATAAATATGATTTCTCTTACAAATGATATCCCCATTAATACAATTTTATCAACATATTTATACAATGGAGAAATGAAGGAGGATGGCACTGAATCCCCAAACCCAAACCTACAAATCGAATCTGGTTTTACAAATTAAGCCATTTTGGAAACTGGTCGCAACAACAAATCCAAGGAAAATTGGATTAGATATTTGCCCATATCTCCTTGACACTACATTATTTCAAAAATTTGCTCTCATATCCTCTAAATGGGATCGTTCTCCACAAAACCCATGTCTCATATTTCCACGATTCGCCCTCATCTACCAACAAATCACATCTAAAGGTTGTTGTCTGGAAACTACTACTAATTTTGACCCAACCTTTGACCACGAGTTGGAGGCTTCTATGTGTGACTTGGGCACAAACCAAGGGACACACATCATGTTGGCATATAGATCTTTGAAACCCGGGTGGTCGTTTTCCATTTTAGCACATGCACATATACTAACAACCAAACTTAGGTACTGAAAGTGAACTGCTGGTACATGAGCATAGCTAAGAAAATCATCATTAGTCGAATATGTTCTAGACATTCTATCCAATCCATCAAAGACATAGGAAATCAATAAAACATGCAACACTTACTTCTTATATCTTGTCAAAAGTGTTTAGTATGCTTGTCTTTAAGAATACATGAAAACATGGCCAAAAAGGATAGCAACCAAGTATAGAGGTAAGGTAAAGGTGGTAAAAAAGAGTAACTGATAGCTGCAAAATATGTCAAAACCAAGAGCCAACAATGTCCCCATGCAAAGATCAAGAGGGGAGGTGTTCAAATGATGGTAGTCTTCACATAAGCTCATTTATGGACAAACATCCTATCTATTTATTTTTTAAAATATATTTGACTAGGTTGGTCTAATCACCTTATTGGGGTGTGTGCCCTTGTTATGTGGGACCATAACCCCTCTTGAAGGGAAACTTTCCTTTTGGAAGGGACACTTCATTTGAATTGTGTATAAATACATAACTCCACCTCTCATGTGTAGCATTTCATCATATATATTTATAGTGATTGAGTCTTTAACTTATGAGTACTATCTTGCATTTCTCTTATTCCTTGGTTTATCTTCTCTTCTTTTTATGACGTGCTTATGGTTCATGCATTTAGGATTTATTGGTGGTTTCATTCAATCCTTTTTTCACCCTTGCAATCTTAAGAAAATTGCCAATATGTGGCTCTCATTATAAGTGGTTTCATTTTCTTCGTGCCAACTTTATACATGGATTGATTTGTGTTTACCATTGCAAAGAAGCAAAATGTACACAATGAAAAGTAGTTTTAGTAAGTAGTTAGTTATAGTAATTGTTGGAATGCAACAAATTGAGATACATCTGAATTGTGTATTATTCATTAATATGATACATATGTAAATACATTGATGTGACCTTTGAATTCATATTCCAAGAGGTCTTTCACATTCTAATGACCGTTACACTCACTTGACGTTTCATATTCCTTCACAAGTGAATAATACCATAACCCTAGCAGATTAGGTTTGAACACTCCCCTCCTTAATCCAAAGTGATGTATGTGTAATGATCCCAAGCCAAATTTTCCGCTTGGTATCACTAACTACTACTGATTTATTGATGTCCATGTGTTTATTGAGTTATTAAGTGCATACAAGATTCATCCAACACATTCAAGATATAGAAGCACAAGCAAGATCTGACCTTTATTATGCATAGTCAATCCAATAGATGATCGATCTGGCATGAACCTCAGATGGTCATACAAACAATAGATATGAGCTGCTACAAAATGCTCCTGTCAATACAAAAGAAGCCTCCAAAGGCCAAATAAGTAATGAAGACCAATATCCAGTAGATCTGGATGTCAAACCCTCCAGCTGAAGAGTGCCACGCTCCAAGTGAAGACTGAAACCCTCATGAATTCAACCCTGATGGAAGGATGCTCCAAATGAGCCAAAACTCGGTCCAATGATAGATCAGGGCAGTGGGAACCTCCTCTTGAAGTTTCAAGCCCAATGTCCAAGTCCAACCCCTCCAACTGCTGAATCTCCTAAGGGAGTTGCGCCCTCCTAAATAGCTGAAACCCCAATGCACTTGTCCCTGAAGAAATACACCTCCAAATGGCATGAAACTCTCCAAGAATATAGATCGGGCTATGAGAATCCCATGGGAGAAGTTTCAGAGCCAAATCTCAAGCAGATCTCTCTAGACTTGAGTTTTTTTGAATCACAGGACGTCCCCTATGGCTCCAAGACGTCCCAATCTGCATATAATTATATGATGATGATAACCCTCCGGAAAAGTCCTCAAACTGACGATCATGCCCCTGCAAACAAAACCCAAGTGTCGGAATGGCCCCAGGCCCTCTGGATAAGCTGGATCGAACCTCCTTCTAGATGATGGTGCGCCCTTGCTGGAATCACAAGAACAGTACGACCTACTACCTTCAGAAGAGCTAGATGGAGATGAGTTGAGACTAGAATGGTGTGGAGGAGTCTTTCATCCTTGAGACCAAGCTGTGGAACAAGGTGAGTGGATATTTCACCACTGAGTTGCTCACAAGGGTTTGTACAAAAAAAACCCCAAACTGAATGCTCGAGAGCAATATCAAATGCTAATCCAGAACTAGAATGAACAATAGGTGCGCCCCAACCTCTTACTTATACTTTTCCTTATAATTCTCTGTTGAGTTAGGTTAACTCCCAGGGTTAATCTTCTACTCTTCTGTTGAGTTATCTTTTACTCCTTAATCCCTTTCCTTTCTTAAGTCAACTTAAAAATATAACTTTAGCCTCATTGACTTCCCCCTTCAGTGTGAGACTATGACCTAGTGGGGGTGCTTAGGCCACTGAGTCTCCTCATCACCTCTTTAAGAGGTGGGGGACATTACAGTCTCCCCTGCTTGAAATTGCTCGTCCTCAAGCAATTCCAAACCTGCTTCTCTTACCACGTGTTCCTGCTCCCAAGTGGCATCCTTAATGAGTAAATCCTTCCACCCGATCAGGTACTCCTTGATGCTTCAGTTTTTCAGCCTCTTCTCTCGGACTTCTAGTACCTCCTTCAGAATCAAAACAAGTTGTCCCTCCTCATCCATGGGGGGTAATACCTCAATAGGCCTGATGTGTTGATCGAGGGCTTTCTCAAGGCACAAGACATGAAAAACATTGTGAATTATGTTGCCCTATGGAAGCTCCAGCTCGTAAGCTACGACCCCTATCCTCCTGCTGACTCTGTAGGGTCCAAAGAAATGTGGCTGTAGTTTCTTTGCTCCGCTTCTTTTAATGGAAGCCTACTTATATGGTTGCAGCCTCAAATAGACTAAATCGCCAACCTCAAAAGTCTGGTCAACTCTGTGCTTGTCCGCTTGGACCTTCTGCTGGTTTTGTGCCCTCTGTAGATGATCCTTTAATTCCCTGAGAATGTCTTGGCTCTGCTGTATCCAATCCTATACCATCGGTGCCCTGCTGTCACCGAATGCAATCTCTACAAATGACAAAGGATCATAGCTATACAAAGCTCTGAATGGTGACATGCCAATAGACATATGTTGGCTGGTGTTGTAGCAATATTCTCCCAAATGCAACCATCTAACCCATGTTTTTTGTTGCCCTGCAACATAGTTTTTGAGATAGCCCTCCACCCACGTGTTGACTATCTTTGTCTGTCCATCTATCTGAGGGTGATAACTAGTGCTAGGGGTCAAGGTCGTACTAACCAACCTGAATAACTCCTGCCAGAAAGTACTCATAAACCTGCTATCCCTATCGCTGGCAATGGTCTTGGGTAGGCTGTGCAACCTGAAAATCTCCCTGAAAAACAGTTCGGCCACCTGTGTTGCACTGAAGTCGGTAGTTATGGAAAAGAAGTGTGCAAACTTTGTTAACATGTCCACCACTACAAATATGCAGTCCTTCCCTTGCGTCTTTGGTAGCCCGGTGATGAAATCCATGGATATGATTTCCCATTTGTGCCCTGGAATGGGCAAGAGTTGCAAAAGTCCTGCTGGGTGTGTGTGCTCGTCCTTGTTTGCCTGACATGTCGTACACTCTTTGACGTGCCTAATCACATCCTCCTTGAGCCCTTTCCAAGAGAATATTTCTCTCACATGCCTGTACGTCTTGTTCATCCCTTGATGTCCCACCATTGGTGAGTCATGGCATGCCTGCAATACCTTGGCCTTGAAGGCCGATCCAGAAACAAAGAAGATTCGGTCTTTGTAGTAGATGAGGTCATTAATAACCTTGAAATCTTCATCTTGTACCTGTCCGTCAAGTACTTGGCACACAAACTGATCCTCTGCATACTCCATCACTAGTTGGTCTTTCCAATCAACTGTTATCCCTGTTATGGCAAGGATGGATGGTCAATTGGATAAGGCATCAACCACCATGTTATTCTTTCCTTTGACAAACTCAATGTCAAAGTCATAGGCCTGTATTTTGCTTACCCATTTTTGTTGCCTCTCGTTCAAGTCCTTCTGTTCCAATAAGTATTTGAGACTGTTATGATCTGACTTGACAAAAAACCGAGCACCTACCAAGTATTGCCGGAATTTGGCTAGTGCATGCATGATAGCCAACATTTCTTTGTCATAAATGTTGTAGAGTAGCTCAGGACCCTAGAGTTTCCGGCTCTCGTAGGCAAGAGGGTGCCTCTTCTGCATCAGTACGGCCCCTATTCCTTCCCCAAATGCATCACACTCCAAGGTAAATGGAAGACTAAAATCTGGAAGGGCTAAGACTGGGCACGTACTCATCACCTTCTTCATCTTATCCATCGTTTTTTGAGCCTCCTCGTCCCACTTGAATGCTCCCTTATTAGTCAGATCAGTCAAAGGTGCACACAATTGAGAGAACCCCTTGACAAACTTCCTGTAATATGTGCACATTCCCAGAAATCCTCTCAATTATGTGAGTGTCTTAGGAGTGGGCCATTCCATGATGGCTTTAATTTTCTCCTGATGCACCTGTACCCCTTTTGCTCCGATAATGTGTCCTAGATAAAGGACCTCTGTCATTCCAAACTCACATTTGGACTCCTTAGCATATAGCGACTGTTCTTCCATAATTGACAAAATCTAGTCCAAATGCCTAAGATGCTCCTCCCATGTCTTTCTATAGATAAGCAAGTCATCAAAGAATACCAACAGGTGCTTCCTTAGCTGCCTGTTGAATACATGGTTCATACATGACTGGAACGTCGCAGGGGCATTGGTTAACCCAAAGGGCGTCACCAGAAACTCATAATGACCGTAGTGACATCTAAAAGTTGTTTTTGAGATGTCTTCCTCCCTCATCTTGATTTGATGATAGATAGAACGAAGGTCAATCTTAGTGAAGTAGATGGTCCCATGCAATTTGTCCAACAATTCATCAATTCTTGGTATTCGATACCTGTTTTTGATGGTCTTTTTATTCAAGGCCCTAAAGTCAATGCACATCCTCATAGTGCCATCCTTCTTCTTCACCAACACTACTGAAGAAGCAAAAGGACTACTGCTGGGCCAGATGTGTCCCATGTCCAGAAGTTCCTTGATGGACTTTTCTATCTCGTCTTTGTACTTCTTGGGATGTCTGTACGATGTGGTGATCATTGGTTTGGCCACTTCCTCTAGCTCAATAATGTGCTCAAATCCTCTATCCGGTGGAACCCCCAGAGGAATAGGCCCAAACACCTTGTGGTGTTTGTCAAGGATTTCCTTGATTTCTGGAGTGTAATG
>JZKD02S0398032.1:0-18238 GCA_000966675.3 Picea glauca | reverse complement strand
CACATTGGGAGCATGAATGTCCCCTGAACAATGGTGAACATGACCAAGTGAATATTATTGATCATACCATTGAGGGCCCACAATGTTGCCTTAATATCACACTTGAAGAACATCAGGAAGGCATAAAGGCAACAGTCGGGGAGGCTAGAATGGAGGTGATAAATAATCTTGATCAAGAGTCGAGACAAAAGTTGAAAAAACAAGAATTCCAAGTGTATACTAGACAAAAACAAATGAACCAACCTCTCTCTACTCGACCTACAACTTCACAACGAAAACCTCCACCTATGAACATACTTCTTCCTATGGATTCTCCTAAAGCTGACAAGATTGATTTAAATTTTGACTTGGAAGGTGCATTAGCCAAAATGCATGTGACCATTCCATTGAGGGAAGTTTTCAAAGTTTCATCTATGAAAGAGAGATTCGAAAAATTGTTCAACGTATTAGATGAGCCAATGGACCTTCCTATTATGTTACAAGCAGACCATTTCAGGGTTCAGTATGATGGACACCCACCCTTCTTCATGACATTACTAGTGAATAACAAATATCTTAACAACTGTATGCTTTATTTAGGAGCAGGTGCTAACATGATGTCTTTGAGAGTCATGGAGAAACTAGGCCTAAAGGCCACGTGGCCTTATAGGAATGTGTGCGGTTTTGAATCTAGGGCCATACCCACTCATGGGGTAGTTGAGAATGTTGAAGTACGCCTTGGTAAATATCCCGAGAGAGTGATTTGTATGGATATTGTGGTGGTGGACCTCCCTGATGTGTGGGGGATGTTTTTGTCTAGGAAGTTTGTTGTGGGACCTAACTTACATCAATGTACCTATGAAGAATGGGACAATACAATGCCTTCCAAATATTTCAATGGACAAGTCCCATGTGCAAGAAATTTACAATGATGCTGAAACTAGTGTGACACATGAGTCGATCAAGGAAAACCTTCCTATATTTTCTCCAGAGGATTTGCCTTTCACTTCAAAGGAAGATTTTGATGAGATACAATGGCCAAAGAATGAAGAGTATCAACAACTCTTAGATAAATACAAGGACAAGGAAGTTTGAACTCTCAAGTTACTAAAGAAAGGGGATGATGACATATTGATCAAACCAAGCAAACAAGAAGTCCTTACATTTGAATCCCACCCTCCTCCCTCAAAACAATATACTAGAGTTATACAAGAAACAACCAAGTTTGAAGCAAATGAGTATCAAGAGGGATATATGGTCTGGATGTGGGACATAAAGAAAGGGTAGCCTACTAATGTTAAAGGGAATGTGCAGTTTTGGCTTGGACCCTTCAGAATCAGAATGAAGTCAACTAATGATGCCTACTATCTATCCACGTTGGAAGCAAAAAACATCCATTGCCAGTTAGTGGACACCTCCTTAAATCCATCTTGGGGAAAAGACTTGACTTCATAGGTAAGTATAGGTAAGTTAGGCATTTACATCCATTGTATATACCATCCAGATATCATGCTATTGTAGTATAGTTTCATTTTCATATTATATTATTTCATTATGTATATATGCATGCTTACCTTCATTTTATTATATCATATATGAGCGAGGGGTGATATCACCACCCTGAGGATTACTGATGTATTTTGTTGAGATCTAGCAGATACAGGTCATACCATAGATGTTGAGGTTCTCATGCACTTTATGGTGAACACATGTCTCCGAGTTGGAGCCAAATGTTATCCCTTATCCTAGGGATAACTAAGGAGATCATGTATTGAGGCCCACAGGTCCTAGACATGGAGTGTCGAGAGGCAGATGACTTGAGCATGGCCCTAGAGGGCCCCTCTTTTCTTCAGTACAACCCATCTATCAACAACATCAATATCCATCCCACCAACCTCATCCTGAAGCAACAGTAAGTCTTGCTCCATGAGGTAATGAGTCTGGGTATCATGGTATGGGTCACTCTGATTATTGAAGCACTTGAATATGTTGCATTGAATTCTCCTTCATTTCATAATGTTTGCTCGGAAATTATGCTCTTTAACTCGTTCATACCTGGAAGGGTGTCATGATACCCTAGTAAATTGGTCTCCCTTTAGGATGGGTTGCCACTGGGTGGGTCTATGAAAGGTCATCGTCCATTCCGTCCATAGTTACCACTTTCCATCCTTACTCCTCTCATTTTCCCCTACCTTTGTTGGGGTATCGGGTTTTCCACACTAGGAAGGGTTGTACCTTGCCTTGTGAGAAGAAGGGGATAAAGGCCCAGAGGGTAAAAGTAGTTGGCAATAATTAAAATCCAAAAATGAAACCTTTGAGATGCTTCACCCAGGGATTCCCAAGAAAGCAGTAAAAGGCTTCTCATTGAGAAAAGGGAACCCATAAGATAAATAAACCCTCAATGTATTAGTTGGTGGATGGGGGGTCTCATCATGAGTCGACCTATTATGACCATGGGCATGTAGAGGTATGACACTACCATCTATCTGGTCACGAAACCAGGGTATTGGCTCTTGGTGGCATAGCCAAGAGAAAGGGGGTCTCATCACGAGCCAACCTTCTCATCTCCGTGAAATGCTTGTGGGTAACGATGTCACCTCTGGTCACCAAGCCATGACAATGTCCCTCATCTCTTCCCTTGAAGCATAAAATAAAAAGGATAAGAAAACAATAAAACTAAGAATAAAAGGCATTAAATGGGCTAGGAAAGAATGGCATCTATGACAAGGTGTAACTCACCCTCTACAAAGGAACCCACAGGTAAGATCTACATTTCCCTGTTATCACTGCACCCCCATGCCTAAACACTTACCCCACACCACCTCACACACACTTACATGACCTAGATTGGTTCTCACCTGGGAAACACCCCAAACTTAAGAGGGATTAGCCCAATAGGACACCCAAAGACCTTCTCCAAACCTAACTTGTTAAATTGCATAATGTCTTTGAGCATTTGTCTGGGTAAAGGGGGGTTTGATGCACATGTTTGGGTAGTTTGATTATTAGATGTGATTGACATTGCTATGATCCATATGACTTATGAACTCCTAGACGACGTACTTTTTGTTGTTATAGGACTTTGTTCGGTGGACATGTACATATGGGGGAATGATTAGCTCGGGCCTCCATGGGGTTGAAAACCCACAGATGGATGCTATGACCCCAACGAGGGACATAGAGACATTAGAGACTTGCACCAGGAAGAAAGAAAGACGTTGCCCTTGAGACACTCTGATAGACCTAAACCTAGGGAGATCTTGCTCTTCCACCTGGATGTTAACCCTCCGATGATGTCATCACCATGACCCTGGATGTCATCTGGAGCTAGGGTTTGCATTTATGAGGGAAATTATGTGCTGGTTGGCACTTGTGGCATCATCCAGGGCTTTTGGAGGCCAAACGCTCTGCATATGGGGCCCAACGTTCCACCCTTGTAGCTCAATGTCGCTCTAGAAGGGCATGATGTCACCCTTGGAGATGATTTCATGGTTTAATTACTTTCATTTATGTAAAAATTGGATTTTTGATGTAATTTGGCCAGGTCGGCCGTTTTATGACCTAAAAAATATTAAAGGTCCATGATATTGTATTAATAGAGAGAAAGTTCTCTCATTTTTTCATCATCACTCATCACACAAGTGGTGTGGTCTGAAATTTGTGCCCTTTTTGGGAGTTATTGGTAGAAATTGGCAGGAGCACTTGTCTTGAAGGCTAAATTTTTTAACTTGGATGATTTCTTGGTGAATTTACTTGACAATCTAGGGTTTTATTGCTTTATTATTCTTGGTGAAGTAAGTAAATCTACAATTCTTCATTTTATTGTAAATGTTATGGTATATTTGCTTATTCATGTTAAAGATTATGAAATTGCTTGCTTGACAAACCCTAGGAGTAAAGGACTTAAGTTACTACTTCTTTGCTCTTCATTTGCTAGACTTTTACCAAAGTGATTTGACTTAGATAAACTTTTAAAGCACTAAATGCTAGCTCTTTAGAAGCCATTGTCTAGTTATTGTTTTGCCTTAATACTTTTTAATAGTACAAGGAAGGAAGATTCGTTAGGGCCCAAGATCCCTTACTCTCTAGCAAATTTGTCCCTAGGATTTGGATTCTTGAGGCCTTGGGTTACCAACACCTCATCCATTCATCCCTTCTCCTTAGACATATACAATCATTTTGTTATTGCTTCGAAGAGAAAACCGTCACCTCTAGACTCCATTAATCCTAAAAGGCACTAGTCCACTTGCTTTAGTGAATTGATTGATCAAACAAACACTCAAACTTTCTTCCTCTAAGCTTTTACTAACATTTGCTAACCCTAAGCTAGACTAACTCCTTATCTAACTTGTTGTTGTTGAAAAACATTGCTACAACCATACTAATTCAAGCCAAATTGCCACATTTACCTACATAACTCACACTTATATCATCCATAAATAATTTGTGACAATTGCTAGTCAATCTACTAGATAAGTGTTGAGTTTGCATGGTGTTTTCTTGCACTTTTCACCACTAGAATTTGTTGTTGTTGCAAAATATTGCTACAGCCATCTAACTGCAACAAATTCTCCGCAAAAGTGACATATTATGTTACCTGGACATTGCCAATTTTGCTTGTGACAACTTATTATCATTCTGCTAAGTAGAAGCATTTACTTTCTTGTCTTTTTCAATAAATTTGAAGACATAATTCTTGTGGTTGTTATAGACTATTGCATTTTTGCAAATTCATATCAACTGGTTCAAATTTTGAAGGTTCGTGGTCTTATAAAGCATTTACATCATTTGGTACTTGAAAGTTGCTATACTTTTTTCTTTGTTGTCTTTTTTTGGTCAGATACACCATATTTTCACCTTGCTTCATCTCTTAAAAGACCTAGATAACCTTTTAACTTGAGTGACTAGTGATAGGGGGGAATTTCTTGCATCTCTGCCTTAGTCTTCTCAACCCTTTAGGCCACTGGGGACGTCTCCCTGGGGTACTTTGACATACTCCTAAACAGGAAGGGGTTTCCTATTAAGGTGACACTGATAGGTCACCCCATGTTACGCCAATCTTGCATCCACTTGCCTTGTGATTTGGGCAAGCACAGATTGTGCGATAACAAGTCCCTCAAGCTAGCCCTAGAAGTTAAAAACTATTAAAAATAGTAAATTGCCAAAATTGCTAGAAAATTGTTTTGAGCTAGTTGGAAAAGGTGGGTGGCCACCAATATCCACCTAGATTAGATTGTGTGGTGCTCTACCTGCAATTGGTGGCACTAATAACCCTTCTTATAGATGGGAATAAAGAATCCAAGAAAAAATCTCAAGGGTAAACTCCTAAATACAAACAACCAAAGGTAACAAAGGGAAGAAAACAAACAAAAGGGAAGGCTAAGCCAAGTGAGGGTAAATCTATGTTGTGAGGAAGCAATATAGACATTAATCTAGGCAATCCATGTGCTTGGATGAAGGTGATATCCAATCATAACAAAAATTTGATAGATTTTTCAAAAAGTTCAGTAAGTGAAAGAAGAGTTCTTAGATGGTACATTATCAAGGCCATTTATAGACAAGACAAGCACATAGGCAAAATCCTCATATGAAAAATAAACGTTGAGGAAAAGTTGGGATTCCTAACTACTCATATGCTCATCAAACACATAAATCTATAGTTCCTGAGCCAATACGTGGCTTTTTCAATGGAAATAAGCTCTTTGTTCCACCTATTCATGGGACACTGGCGCAAATCCACTTGTACAACCCATAGATGGTGTGCCATACAAACATCAAGAAGGGGAAAGATTGATTTTAACCATGTCAACCCTTATGTTGGCACACAATGGGAAAACCTGGGGTTCAACATTAAATCACCAACAAAACCCTAAAGATATTGACCCTTTCAACATCATCCGCAAGTAGGTGAACTCTCACCCGAGGTACCTAGGGGGACTGCAGGAACCAAGCTTCCCCAACAATGAAGGGAATGGAGACTGTTCTAACATTCATTCTAACTTAACATTCATTCAACCATGTAATATACCATGTGTGTGAAATCATAATAGCATAATAATGTATGACATATTCATATTACTTAATCATTCAACATGTGTGTGGAACCATCAAATACATATTCATCTCAACTCATAAGCATCTATTACATCCGTGCAATAAACAGATTAAACCAACACATCATAACAACACACATATAAGAACACAATAATTTAATGGGTTCACCCCAATTGGGCTACATCCACAATGATTGGCTTCTTTTCTTATTCATTCATATTCAATCCTTACAACAGGTGCACACTGTTTTGATATAAGATACATCAATTCTATCCAAAAATGCCCTAGTCATTCACGCATATAGTGCACACTTAGCCCATTCTTCATTCATACTCTTGAACTCTACTCATATCATTCACTCATACTCTCACTCTATGATTTCACACACACACACACACACACATGATCATCCCCCTTCTACCCAAAACCCTTACATATTTATACATTGATACTGGGGCTTAGCCCGTTAAAAAATGGACCAAAAGGTCTAACTAATTTATGTATTTTTTGCACTGGCTCCTGAATATGTACTAGCTATCTTCCACGCACGCAACTCCTTTGTTGACTTGTCACGCAGTTTGCTCCTCTGTGATTCCCAAAACTTACCCAAAATGTCCTGCTCCATTAGGCCCCCAAGACTCACCAGTGGCTTGTCCCGAGCCACTTCAAGCTTTCTTCCAGGTCTTCGTGAACTTCTGAAATGTCTCCTTTACAATTGTGATCTTTTCTCTTGATTTTGTTTCTTGCTATGCAATTCCCTTGGTAGTCTCAACAGAAATATGGGTTTTCAACTTTTCTACACTTTTTTGTACTGCATGCTTGACCATGCCAAGTGCAACTGCTACTTCCACTCTCACCTTGAATGCTTCTTTATGCAATGTTTCGATCTTTTATGTGCGATCCTGCTGCTGCGCCCTCATCTGGTTCATTTATGAGTACAATCTTCTATTCTTTTCCATTGCTTCCATCATCTCTGGTGGTGGTAATGTGCTCATCACTTTCTTAAAATTTTGCGCCTTGGCCTTCACAACTTGTAGCTTCTGCCCAATTTCCTGCAGTTGCATGTCCTTTGTCAGCTGAGTCCATACTTCTGTGCTTTCTTTGTATAGCTTGGCACACTCTACTTTTAGACTTTTGATGTTCTTTAGAGTTGGTTCCATCATCTTCTCCCTTTGCTCCCTTTCCTCTGGTGGAGTGCTCGGTATTTGGCGCACTTCCAAATCAATAATATTTGTGTGGAAGCCCTGAAAGGATTCACTGATCTTTGTCACCTGTTCTTCTAACAGGGCGTCTTCCTCCCTAGGCATTTCTAGAATAATATTATAAACCCCCTGGACTTCCTGTTTCGCTCTCTCTGTCCTGTATGCAATCTCATCCATCTCTAACATAAGTTGATCATATTCTGCTTGCATCACATCCTTATCTATGATTGCCTTTGATTACTCCATCAACGTTGACATCGCGCGTAATTGTATTTCCTTCGTCACGATCATTTTCAAACCATGTAACACTTCTACTGACAATTGAGATAGCACCAAGTCAATATGACTAAGTGTCTTTGCATGCTCCTGTAATTCTGTCGTAGGGAACTGTAAATCTCTTGTTGCTATCTTTATCACTCGTCGCTCTCATGATGTCGTAGATGGGTGGGATGTCATCTATTGCGTCTCTATCATGTTTACCGTGCTCTCCATCTGCTTTTGTTCACCTGTTCTGACTTGCGCAATCATGGTTGTCTCCAAAATCTATCCAATGCCGCAATCTGTGCTTGCACATCCAAGTGTCTTTCTTCTCGCTTCTTCGTCGCTTGCTCAAAAGCCTCCTTAGTTACCTTTTTCAATTGATCCACAATATTTTCTAAGTCATACTCTGACAAGGCTTGGGTGTCCACTTCTTTGATTTCTTTCCTCTTCTTTCGTTGCGGTATTAATATTTTCATATCTTGTTCCTTATGCTTCTCTCCCGGGAGTAGTGGTTTCTTTTGTGTTCCTCTTGCGCCATATCCTTCCCCTTCTTCTTCTTCTTCTTCTTCTTGTCCTTCTTTCTCTGGCTTGTTCTTTTACGGTTGTGGTTCTGACTGCTCTGCCTCTGGTACTAGGGTTTTCCATTTGTCCTCCCAGTCTTCTATGATTTGTCCCACGTCAACCTCTGTTAACTTGTATCTGCACGCTAGCCACTATTGCTCTGTGTCCTTCTTGGCCTGAATGTACATATGATGTCTTCTAGATTTGAAGTGTGAAATCCCCTTGTATGCTTTTAGTACCTACAATAATATGTACGGTGTGTTCTGGATACTCACCCGAATTACTTCCTTGTATACATAGAAAGTAATGTTGTTATCTAGTTGCCTCTCCTTGTGCGCAGTATGCCACAAGTTTACATATCTCGCTACTAAACATGACGTCTTTCCAACTCCCAAAAATTGAGTGTTTGTTGGCTCCCTCCAAGCCACTAATGTTATCAGTATTAAAAGCCATCCATATTGAAATTCCATACCTTCGTCTTAAGATTCCCTGCAATCTATAAGGAGTCGGTTCAACAAGAACGTTGCCCAACTCATTTGAACTCCTGCGACACACTTCTTAGTTGTTGCTATCACACCTCTACTTATATCATTCACTCATACTCTCACTCTATGATTTCACACACACACACACACACACACACATGATCATCTCCCTTCTACCCAAAACTCTTACATATTTATACATTGATACTAGGGCTTAGCCCGTTAAAAAATGGACCAAAAGATCTAACTAATTTTTGTTTTCTTTGCGTTAGCTCCGGAATATGTGCTAACTATCTTCCACATGCGCTGCTCCTTTGTTGACTTGTCGCGCAGTTTGCCCCTCCGTGATTCCCAAAACTTACCCAAAATGTCCTGCTCCAATAGGCCCCCAAGACTCACCTATGGCTCATCCCGAGCCATTTTAGGCTTTCTTCCAGGTCTCCGTGAACTTCTGAAATGTCTCCCTTACAATTGTGATCTTTTCTCTTACTTTTGTTTCTTGCTATGCAATTCCCTTGGTCGTCTCTGCAGAAATATGGGTT
The DNA here is from genome assembly GCA_000966675.3 of Picea glauca. NCBI lineage: Eukaryota > Viridiplantae > Streptophyta > Pinopsida > Pinales > Pinaceae > Picea > Picea glauca. Next base: position 9,154 of record JZKD02S0398032.1, on the reverse strand, counting down.
TTCAACTTTTCTACACTTTCTTGTACTGCATGCTTGACCATGCCAAGCGTAACTGCTACTTCCGCTCTCACCTTGTATGCTTCTTCCTGCAATGTTTTGATCTTTTATGCGCGATCCTGCTACTGCACCCTTATTTGGTTCATTTCTGAGTACAATCTTCTATTCTTTGCCATTGCTTCCATCATCTTTGGTGGTGGTAATGTGCTCATCACTTCCTTAAACTTTTGTGCCTTGGCCTTCACAGCTTGTAGCTTCTGCCCAATTTCCTGCAGTTGCATGTCCTTTGTGAGCTGAGTTCATACTTTTGTGCTTTCTTCGTATAACTTGGCACACTCTGCTTCTAGACTTTTGATGTTCTTTAGAGTTGGTTCCATCATCTTCTCCCTTTGCTCCCTTTCCTCTGTTAGAGTGCTCGGTATCTGGCGCACTTCCAAATCAATAATATTTGTGTGGAAGCCCTAAATGGATTCACTGATCTTTGTCACCTGTTCTTCTAACGGGGCATATTCCTCCCTAGGCATTTCTAGAATAATATTATAAACCCCCTGGACTGCCTGTTTCGCTCTCTCTGTCCTGTATGCAGTCTCATCCAACTCTAACCTAAGTTGTTCATATTCTGCTTGCATCACATCCTTATCTGTGATTGCCTTTGATTACTCCATCGACGTTGACATCACATGCAATTGTAGTTCCTTCGTCACGATCATTTTCAAACCATGTAACACTTCTATCGACAATTGAGATAGCACCAAGTCAATATGACTAAGTGTCTTTGCATGCTCCTGTAATTTTGTCGCAGGGAACTGTAAATCTCTTGTTGCTATCTTTATCACTCGTCGCTCTCATGATGTCGTAGATGGGTGGGATGTCATCTATTGGATCTCTATCATGTAATGTGCTCTCCATCTGCTTTTGTTCACCTGTTCTGACTTGCGCAATAATGGTTGTCTCCAAAATCTATCGCAATGCTGCAATCCGTGCTTGCACGTCCAAGTGCCTTTCTTCTCGCTTCTTCATTGCTCACTCAAAAGCCTCCTTAGTAACCTTTTTCACTTGATCCACAATCTTTTCCAAGTCATCCTCTCACAGGGCTTGGGTGGCCACTTGCTTGATTTCTTTCCTCTTCTTTCATTGCAATATTAATTTTTTCATATCTTGTTCCTTCTGCTTCTCTCCCCGGTGCAGTGGCGTCTTTTGTGTTCCTCTTGCGCCATATCCTTCCCCTTCTTCTTCTTCTTCTTGTCCTTCTTTATCTAGCTTGTTCTTTTATGGTTGTGGTTCCGATTGCTCTGCCTCTGGTACTAGGGTTTTCCATTTGTCCTCCCAGTCTTCTATGATTTGTCCCACGTCAACCTCTGTTAACTTGTATCCGCACGCTAGCCACTGTTGCTCTGTGTCCTTCTTGGCTTGAATGTACATATGATGTCTTCCGGCTTTGAAGTGTGAAATCCCCTTGTATGCTTTTAGTACCTACAATAATATGTGCGGTGTGTTCTGGATACTCACCCGAATTACTTCCTTGTATACATAGAAAGTAATGTTATTATCTAGCTACCTCTCCTTGTGTGCAGTATGCCATAAGTTTACATATCTCGCTGCTAAACATGGCATCTTTGCAACTCCTAGAAATTGAGTGTTTGTTGGCTCCCTCCAAGCCACTAATGTTATCAGTATTAAAAGCCATGCATAATGAAATTCCATAACTTCCTCTTAAGATTCCCTACAATCTATAAGGAGTCAGTTCAACAAGAACGTTTCCCAACTCATTTGAACTCCTGCGACACACTTCTTAGTTATCCCTATCACACATGATGGTACCTGATCCTTATGGAATTTCCTCAACAACTTGCAAGTCGACACCGACATCGTGAACCGGACTGTATCATCATTGATGCTTGCAACATCCAGACCGTGTGCACCTCTAAATGTGTCGTACTTGTCCTTCATTATTTTTGTCAATGCTTTCTCCTTTGTCTTGTATGTGAATATTCGTGATGGGTCTTCCCCTTTTGTCGGAAATCAGATTATTAGTGCAATCAAATCTGTGTCTATGGACACCGTTCTATCTAACCATATAAATCCTTCATGTACACAACTAAGTAATAACTTAGCACAAATATTTATCTCCATGCTCCTTCCAAAATGCAAAATATCGAAAAGGTTTAGAACACCTATTTTTCCAACCCCGTCACCAATTCTTGTGGCTCTACTATAATTGCTTGTGAATCTGGGGTGAGTCTTACGCTTTTGTACTTGTCTGGAGCCAACTCTTGAAACTTCTTCATATCTGTCAAGTCATGGTCTGCATACCTTAGGCTTCCTACTACATTGAGCATATATTCCTCAACGATCACACCTGGTGGAATTTCTGGCTCGACGAGTTCATACTTTGGCTCTTTCTGTAACTTCACTTGCTTTGTTGTCAGATTTCTTGGTGGTACACGATCCCTTGGATGGTGAACCGGGGTTGACCTTGACATTGGTGTTCCTGGTGTTTCCTTGGTCATAGGTATCGATGACTACCATGTGTGTTGTTTCTTTGGCTGTGACGGAGCTTCTCCTATCTTCAGTGACACCATTTCTCTCTGCAACTACTCGCTTGGCAACTAACTTCTTCAACTATGTTTGTGTTTACTCGGATCTCAACTCTTACTACTCTCTATGAAGACTCAAATGAAAATAACTTTTTTCCATCAACCCTTCAATTGCTTTTATCACTTGTCGCCAGTTGTTTCTATTTTTGTTCTTTGTGCCCAATCCTATTGTCCAATCCAACTGTACTCACATTCAATTCTTTCCATACTTTGCAATAACTTAGGATTATTTTGTGGATCATGATCTAGATCTTTCCAGTCTGTCATAGTCTCATCACCACTTTCCATTTATGGCTACGCGTCTCCACTACTTCACCATTTTGATCGCTCTTTAACGCTTGTCCCATCATGTATGCTTTTTAATGCGTTTCACGCCCTCTGGGCAAATCTTTGTCGCACTTCAGTCCTTTTTCCTACACACTGTTCCTTCCTCTTTCTACATATCTGTGAAATTTTATGGCTTTATCTCCTTATTCATTTAACCTTATGCACCACTTCAACCTTCAAATTATTTTATTGTTTTTCCTCTCTTCTTTTTCTTTCTATAATACATTATAATACAAATACTATGGTACACATATTGCGCGCTCCAACTAGTGCGCGGAAGTGCGGTTGTCCCTATACATATTCATCCAACTCATGTTAACTAGTCCTTCCACAACTTCTCCATTTAGTTTCTCCAATTGAACAACGCTTGCATCTATCATAAACCTGATCACATATGGACCTAAATAATGCATCTGGAACTTTCCCGGGTGTTGCAAAAACTTGTTGTCATAAAGTAAAACCAAGTCTCATGTCTAGAACTTCTTCTATTTAATGTGTCTCTCATGCCATGCTTTCTCGTGCACTTTTTGAACTTGTCGATGGAAACCTATGACAAACCGATCCTCTTCCATCTCTACTAGCTCTGACAATCTCTTCTCCACTGAGCCAAAATCTGTAACTTCTATCATAGCAATAATGCATAGACTCGATACTATGAATTCCATAGGCATAAGAACTTCTTGGCCATACACTAGTCTGAATGGGGTTTGTCCTGTTAACTTCTTACTTGTACTACTATATGCCCATAATACTACTGGGATCCTCAAGTCCCAGTCGTCTTAGTTTACATTACACACCTTCGTTAGTGCATGTTCTAGTATCTTATTGAATGCTTCCACTGTTCCATTTTCCTAGGGATGATACAATGTGCTCTTCTAATGCTGACTATGAAACTCCTCTATCAATGTTGCAATTGGCATATTCAAAAAATTAGTTCCCTGATCACTCATACGAATTTTGGGGCATCCAAATCTTGTCACCACATTTTCAAGCAAAAACCGTGTAGTTGTCTCCACGCTGCAATCTCTGGCTAGTTCCACTTCATCCCATCTAGTCAAATAATCTATCGCAATAATGATGTATTTGGCTCCTGATCTCTTCGTTGGTTGATCAATAGGCCCAACAAATTCCACTACCCATTTATAAAAATCTTGTAATGTCACCTGTTGAACTAACAACATCTCATCTCTACTAGAAGGCTTCCCAATTCTTTGGAAAATATCACAAGTTTTACAAAATTCCTCGTCATCCTTATGAAGGGTAGGCCACCACAATATTGCGCGCAAGATCTTATGAGTTGTTGTTTTTCCTGCGTAGTGTCCTCCTGCAACCCCTTCACGTGCCTCTGACAATATCATATGTCTTTCATGTTCTAATACACATTGTCACAGAATACCATCTGCGCCTAACTTGTACAAATTTCCTATTATAAGTATATAGTATGCAACCTTCACTACTAATTGCTTCTTATCTGCCACTGTAAAATGAGGTGGGGTTTATCCCATGCTCAAGAACTCAACTATGTCTGTAAAATAGCCATCAACCATTTGTATTGTAAATAAGTGCGCATATGATAAGTTGTCATCCAAGTTTTGTGCATCTTCTCTTGATAGTATGCACGATAAGTGATCATGTCCTTAATCAAACTTCCCTGGTTTCACTAATCAGGTGGATTTTAGTGGCCACCCACCTTTTCCAACTGACCCACATACACATTTCATCTTAGCAGTTTCAGTTTTCATTTTCGCAACTTTTTCTCTAGTTTTTCGGGTCCTAAACTTCTGGGGTCATTTTAAGGCCCTAAACAACATTTTTTGGGCCTCCCATAGTCACAATATATATTGAGTTAGAGTGGAACGACATAATGTGTATTCCTTGGATAGACCTTTCCAACGGGCTATTGTGCACCTAAAACAAAGATCGTATGCAAAAGTTACAGCCCGAGAAGTTGATGTACCAACTTACCCCAATGGGGCCCGCATGACTTTTGGAGCTTCATCTCGTAGGGTTAGGTTTTTGGATGTCTAGGATTTTGGCATTAATGTTTGATGTAAAAAGGCTTTTGGAGCCTCATTGTAATCATCTTCTTACGAATGAGCATAGCCATCAGATCTCTTCTCAGAGATAAGCCACCACCATTCTAGTAAGCTTGTTTCAGTCTGCATTTTACAATTTCAACATATTTCCTTATTGAATAGAAGCAAAGTTTTATTGTATCTATGTTATTGTTCATTGTTTCTCTGTGTTAATAATATAGATCTGTATTCATTTCTTTCTTCTCATAAAATCCAAATCATTCACAATTACCTCAAAGTCATATTCCTAAAACTATAATACCAATCTGCATATTCTGCCCCCAACATTGGCTTATTGACCAAATATCTTTGCACATAATGGTCTATGTACATCTTAAAGTATGAACCCAATAAGTAATGTATGAACTTCTACAATGCATAAACCATTGCTAATCCTTCACGTTTTGTCGTAGTATAGTTTTGTTTTGCAGTTGACAACTTCTTGCTTGCAAATGGAATGGGATGATCTATATCTTATTTTCCAGGCTGAGCTAACACTACACCTAAAGCTAAATATGACGCATCCACATGAACATGAAACTCCTTCTTCCGATTTGGAAATATAAAAATCGGCACGATAACTATTTTTTTCTTCAAACTATCTAAACCTTCCTGTCAATTCTCATTCCATTGAAACATATTCTCCCTCTTTAGCAATTTTTCCATCGGGGTTGTAATCTGTGCATATCCTTTAATTAACTTCCTGTACTACCATGTATGACCCAATGTCGCTCATAACTGTCGCACTGAAGTAGGCGGTGGTAAGTCAACAATCAAAACAATCTTCACAAGATCTACCAACAATCCTTGTTTACACACTACATGGCCTAGTAAGATAACAAACAATGCATAGAAAATGCACTTTTTCAGATTCAAAGATATCTAAAACTTCCTACACCTATCCAACATCAAGTGCAAAATCTTAATATGATCTTTCAACAAGCTAAATATCGTCCAATTGCCTAAGTATACTTCTAAGAACTTATGGATGAACTCATTCAATGTTGCTACAACCACTCTAAAGAATATTATTGGTGCATTATTTAATCCAAAATGCATTATTGTGTATTGGTAAAACCCCATCCGGTCGCAAATGTAGTATTATATTTATCTTCCTACGCAATCTTGATATGATGATATCCTGAAAATCCATCTATGAATGAATAGGCTTCCTTCCCTCCTACATTCTCTGACACTTCATCTGTAAATGGTGTAGGAAAGGGATCATGTAAGCAAGCATCACTTAATTCTTCATATCTACACAAATTATGATCCCTCCTATCTTTGTATCGTGAACCACCATTGGACTAATCCACTACGATTCAACAACAGGTTCAATGATTCCAGCTTCCAACATCCTATCTATCTCTGCTTTTACCTTCTACTTACACATCGAGTTCAGCCTGTATGGCCTCTGTTTCACTAGCTTAGCATCTGGCTTCAAGGGAATCTTCATCTCTCCTAACTCCCCAATAATCCCTTTCATCTCTGAAAACACAGTCAAAAATAGGTCATGATACTCACACAGTAACTGTCTTTCCAACGGTTTCATCGTTCCAATAATCTCCTATGTTCACAAATTTGGGCATATCTTCTATACCAATGTTTACTTAGAGCGTCTTCAATGGTTTTTCATATACGATCGATTCTAGTTGTATTCCTTCTACTGTGTGCTCTCCTTCAATTTATGGTATTTTCACATTTATGGGATCTTCGTCCCCCTCTTGGTCTTCTTCAACAACATTATAACAACTCAAAACTTCTTCAACTATCACTGAATATCTATGCATGCTACATATAGGTACTAGTTCAATCGAGTCTTCTGCTGAAAAAATATTGTTCTTGATGACCTGCAAAGTTGAGTCAATTAAAGGAGAATCATCTTCAAAACTAAAATTTACCTTAAAATTTTGAGTCAATTCCTCCCAATCTACAGTTTCTTTGCGCACTTCTAGTTCCAAGTACCAATTCTTCAGGATTGTGTCCAAGGTGTGTACAAACAAGTGTGTCCATTCTTTCCTAGGTACTTTACTCCATGTCACAATACACTGTGTAAAATGCTCCATCAGGTTGATTCCATGTCCCGAACTTGACCTGAAATAGTCTTCTACACTGCTTCCAATCTCTTATTCCATCCTTATGTGCAACCCACCATCTTGTCGGGGTCACTTTCAATGCGACGTCTAATGTTAATAATATATGTTGATATGATATTTGCAATTCAAATTCTCTTATAAAAGAAGCTATGTCAGTTAGTTTGTCATACCTTAGAGGATCACATACCTTAATTCCAATACATCACAATGCATGGGTAATCCGAGAACATTTCCTTGTGGACACTTCATGCAATCTCTGCTGCCAATTCTCCAAAGCTTCCTCTGAATCTAACACATATGAACTAATACTTATTAAACTAAGTAAACCATCAATTGTAGGATTCACATAATCGTCCATCTGCGCAATCATATTATACAGGTTGTCAAGCTCTTTTCCCTTTATTGGTTCTACATATCTTCTTCCTTCAGTACGATCCAATGACGCAATAACCTTCAAATCTTCTACTTCAAATATCACCTATCTCTTCTTCAAGTCAATGATAGTTTGGTTTTCAAAGGCCCAATAAAGTCCAAGTAGTGTTGGTTAAGGATTGCTTCCATCTACTATCTCTGTCACTTCGAAATCGGCCAAGCTGTGCACTCCATCGATACTAACACTTACCCCTGTCAACCTTCCAATTGGAAAAATCTTATGCTGGTTTTTTAATCTCAATTGAATGAGTGACCAAATCAACTTTCGCTTACACATCATTTTCGAGGTTTTCTTTGGGATGAAATTCACATCGAAACCCAGATCCAAAATAATAGTGTCCATGTCATAGTTTCCTATCTGCGCATTGAGTTGAAACTCCCTATTCATTCTCTTATTTTGGTGCAACTGGTTAAGTGCTCAGTGTGAGACAAGTATCTATTTCTTTTGGGTGCAATGATCAATAATTTCACACAACATACTCAAAGTAGACTCATCTTTCATTAACTCTAAACAAATTTTCAGAAAACTATTCAAAGTGCTTACCTTGTCAACTTTCCTTTCTGAATTGTCATAGACTGGTGGCATATCCTACACTGACGGTTTGTCATACAGAGGTGGCACGGTCGAAGTTGATGATATCCATTTAGCTCCTATCACTTCCTTCCTTGCTTATGTATACATTTCTTTCTCCTTTCTAGAATCAAACAACAGTTGAGGCTCTATTGCTTTCTTAACCCACTAGTGGATTTTATTTCCTTGATTCGTCGCATCAGCGTTGGTTTTGGCTCCTCCGCGCATAATTACTGCTATCTTGGGTTGTCTGTCGCACTTTTTGACTGCTATCGTCTGTACATTTGCGCTCCTCTTTTCTTGTCATTTCGTGATCAACTATGGACAATCCTACGTGGCATGTTCTAGTTGTTTGCAATACGTGCACATTGTGCAGGGATTCAGGCAATCTCATGCTAAATGTCCATGTTGATTACAATTATAACATATAATAGGTCCTCTTCCTATACTGAATCCTCCTCTTTCGTGGCCTCTGAACCCTCCTCATCCTCCTTGATTATAACCTCTTGGAGTATTATATTACGCAACTCCTCCTTCAGATTTTTCTTCCTAGACTATGTATGTGTCTACAATGCGCTCTCTCATAAAATCAAATGCATGATGATCCTTCTCTTCATGTCCGACAAACTTGAAAAAGTTACAAAACAGGTTTCTCGCAATACCCTAGTACTTCTGCATCAACGACCAAGCAGTAGGGTGATGACCCATCATTTTGAAAATCTCGCACCATACTCCTAGTGGATTCAGAGCTCCTATATTCAAATATTGTTGAAAATGTGGGCATTCATTCTTATGATGACCTTTTGTTTTACATGTGACACACCGGACATCCTCACACTTTTCCTTACCTTTTGCAAGTTTGTGCAACTGAATAGTTAGCGCTGCTAACTAACTGCACTTGAACCATCCCTGCGCCATTTTCTCCTACTGGGGACGCTTCTAACTTCATTGAAATTTCTAAGGCTTCTGACTGTGAGAAAATCTTATGTTGCGTCAAAGGGCAACGTATATGCGATAACAATCCTGCAATAAACCACTCTCTGTGTTGTTCATCTAGGA
>JZKD02S0397988.1:0-18239 GCA_000966675.3 Picea glauca | reverse complement strand
CAAAACTTATAATTAGAACCAAATAAATTTGGTGCTTGAATTGACCAAGAACTAGACATTTGTTTCATTCCAAAATATCAACCACAATTTTTTAATAATTGATATAACTCCAAGGAACTTTTTAAATTTCAATGAAACTTTAAATAAACTCCAAATAATTTAGATGGATTATTACAAAAAGGGAAAAAAAATGAGTTTATAGACTCATACAAATCCCAAGCCTATTTGGGCATTCAATTAACCTTTATCCAGTCTCCTAATATAAAAATGGTGGCTCTTCTCTAGCCAGTGGACCACTTCTAAACCGATGACTCAACATGGGTGGCTCTTCTTTGGCCAACAGTCCTTGAATCTTCGTAGACTCCTTTCAATGCGAGAGAGTGAGACAAAAACAATATCTCACTAGTATCTCATAGCACATCACAATGTTCAAACGAAATTCTTCATAGTCAATGAGTGGGTGCACACAACAATAGTCTCTTCTCCCAAACAAAATCTTTGATACCATGAAAATAATAAAGAAAGAATAATACACAAAAATATTGAAGAATGAACACACACATAGATATCTTATTGCATGTATTAAATGATACACATTGTATAATTTATGGTTAGTAGCTGAAGTAATGAATAGACGGTTTCAAAATCTAGCTACAAGTAAGCATCGATATTACTAAAAATTACAAATCTTAACAAGTGGAACTAGCAAGTTAATTTAAAGGGAAAATTAAACCTTTTCCTGTTTGGAAGTGGTACTATGTGTTCCTATTACAAACCAATTAGGATCGAGGTTTAATATTCAAAATAGGATCGTATTTCATGGGAATGAGAGGAATGTACTAGAATCATTGGATGCCAGATTTCAATCCAGAAAATGACTATCTTTATCTGTTAGAAAATGTACTGCTAGAATTAATGCTTACAATAATAGAATTGGTTTTCTTTTTTGGAGGTTGTTGAGATATTCTCTCAAAAACAATCCCTGGGATTTGAAATTGTTGGATCTCATAAGCACTATATAAGTGTGATGTATTTTGGCTTAGTAAGAATATCATTTGAATATAGTTTTGAGTGCAATCTAGTTTTTCTAATTTGGTATCATAGCCAAGATATCTAGGCTTATCTCCCTTATGGGAGAGCCCAAGAAGATAAGAGTGGAGTGATTTTATTTTTTTGTGTGAGAGTATTGTTTCCTATGAGTGTGAGTGATTGTTGGGGCCAGTAATTTTATGTGTAAATTGTTAGTGTGTGGAGAGTGTGTAAGGAGAATCCACTGAAATCATTGTATCATTGCATGGAAGTATAGTGAGACATCATCATCATCCCATGTGAGTCCCATGATAGAGAGAGGGTGCTATCAAGGTAAGGATCCACCATTGAGGAATTCTTGAAATTGTTTGAGTATGTTAATTTCTCTTCTTATGTGAAAGGAAACCATCATTGCCAATTTAAGCTGGAAAGACACCTGCGCGGAGCTGTCAAGAATATATTGAAGCCACCATATACTCGCGTGAGAGACAAGATGCAACTGTTATGCATCAATGCATTGAAGGAGATCATGTCATATCTATTGTTGTTGCAAGATTGTAAAGGATTGAGCCACTGACTGTGTGATCATATTTTCATGAAGACATGAGCCTGTCTGTGTGAATAAGTAATCATTTTCTTGCAAGGTTATATTGAGGAAAAGGAAATTATGTTGAATGGTTACATCACCATGAGTATAGAGTACAAGACTGCCTTTGTTTGGAATCCACCATAGACATTTCCCATAGTTTATCTTGCTACTACAAAAGTATATGTTGCATTGTTACATATAGTGTGATGTGGGTTTGGAATGTGATTTTTTTTAGTGAGTGAAAAATGTTGCGAGTTGCATTTTTAGTGTGCAATGTGCTACTTTTTTAGTATAGCTTCAAAAAATCAAACGTGCAGAACCAATTATTGAACAACTTAACATAATTCACATTAGTGTTTCTTGGAGATCTCAAACCCCTAAACACATCACTAGTGTAATAATGTCTACAGTTTGTTACGGCTTGTAGTTCTTGGAGCTCAGAAACCCAAGCACAACAACCACTGGTTGTAGTATGAGATCCTTGTGTGTTAGACATGTCACTTTGTAATATCGACTGCTGGAGAAATTCAGTATCCAGATGAATTTCCTAGATAATTGGTGAACACAATGTGTTATGTCTTCATCAGATGAGAGCTTGTCTATAGGATGGTCTAGCATCAAGACTGATTCTCTAGCACGATGTTCAAAAAAAGTATGTTAAGAAGTGTATGTATTATAAATATGTCAATGATGTTTGGAGGAAGTTGTATCTCAAATGAGTTAGTTGGTAAGATCCCATTTGTGGAGAAGAAAGAGCATAGTCCATAAGGCTACATAATGTGTAGAGTTGATGATGAAAACAATACTAGAAAAGATCAATGTAAAACTTGTTTATGTGATTATTGTTTGTAATATTTGTTTTGTGATAATGTAAGCGTTAAGGGAGGGTGTTAGAATGAATTCTTAAAATAATAGAGTTGATTTTGTTTGTTATAGGTGTTAGAATAAGAAGTCACCTTTAGATTGTAGCAGAGATAAGACCAGTACCCATTAGTTTATATGCCACAGTTAATGGATTTAAAGGGGTCAAATGGGGCAGAATCAAGAGAATATTTATTTAACTCAGGAAACTGGGGTAGTATGCACAAGCAAATGAGGTATTGATCAACTTCAGCTAGTAAGTTGTAGTAAGAGTGAGTAGGGGGAATAAATCAAGGAGAAAATGTAAATTTCTGCACTAGACATCAGGTCTTACAGTAGCCTAAGGAGGAAAAATTATAAAAACAAGATCCTTTTGAATTTGAAGTTACAGGAAACTAAAAATGCTATAAATGCATTGCAATCAAACCTTCATTACAATGCAATCACCAAAATCCATGTGAATCCTTCGATCATGAACATTCATTATCAGAGACAGGTGAGATGGAAAAAGAAATTGGCTTTCATTAAATAATAAATCTCATATAAAGTTACATAATCAAAGAACCGGAGCTTCATTAAAACATTACAATACAGGATCTTAGCTCAACCATCAACCATAAAAAAATATCAAAACCGAGTATTTATAATCAAAACAAATTTCCATGACCAAGAGTGTTACTTGGCTATAACAATTAAAGATTTGCGTCTGTATCTTTTTTTTCAGATTGCACTTGCATTCTTCTGTCAGACGCAAGCTCAGATTAGTATGGGCTTTGCAAGAGGATCCATTGACAAGGGAAATTTAGGCTGACAGTCTACCTCGAAGGCTAGTCCTTCCATGCTTTCCATTTATGGTATGAGAGGAGGTTTCAACTACCTCCCTTGCTTTCATTAACTACTTTCATAGAGATCAGGACAAGATCTGACACCCATGAATGCTCCAGGCGATGCTCATAACTCTTTCAAGTCAATTCTGGTGCCCTAAGAACACACATATCTTCTCGTGTGAAAAAATGGTCGCGCTCAGACTTTGGCATAGCTTCTCTCCATCGCTCCATGCAACCTCGGGTCATGACCTAGGGCTCCTATGTGAAATTTCAAAATTTCACATTTCAGGAGTCTTCACTCCACTTGATTCCAAATATATTGATGCTCGATCCTATGAAATGGCCTATCCAAATAGATGCTCGAAATTGTTTTGAATTTAATGTCCAGGATGCTTTCTCAGAAATTGCAGCCATATGCCGCTTAATAGACACCTACCTTATTTATGGCTATGCTTTCCATAAGACCACGAGCTATGATCATGTGCACAAATCCCACGTGTTTCACAATTTCACATTTCGTGTTTTGCGAACTTGCGTCGTGCTCCATGTTGAAACCTTTGACTCGTGAAATCGTGACTTCTTGGATCTGGGGCCACGCATCCCCTTTGAATCAGAGGGCCCAAATATATATCATCATTTTGGAATTTCAAACCTTTGACACTTTAGGACTCGGACCTTCGACACTTCTGGGCTCAGACCTTTGGCATGACTTTCCCCATGGTTCGGATCTGGTGCCACATGTCCTGCTGGATCAGATGACCCATGCTAATTTTGGGTTTCAGGAGTTCGAAGATTCTACGAACAACCTTCAACAATGTTCCAAACTCCTGATTCTTGTGATTATAACTCGTCGATGATCTGTGAAATTGCTCGTTTGATTGATCTGAGTCCATATCAGATCGCTCTAAGTGTTGCGCTTTGTTCTTACAGGTGCGGCCTATGTAAAAAAATATTTGGACAACTGGTTGAGGGCTTGGGAAAGAAAAAGGATATGTTACAAAGGAAAAGAGGGCAGTGGTCAACCCTAGATAAAACATCAAAGAAGAGGGGGGAGAATTCTTAGGCAAGATGACAAGGAAAATAGGTCGTTCAAACAAATGAATCTAAACAGAAGAAAAAAATACAAGCCGAAAGGGAAAAACTTAAGATTGGGTTTGCAACAGGAGAGAGAAAGGGAAAAACTACAGACTTAGGTACAAACCATAAACCCACAAGACTTTGACAAGCTTATGTGATAACATTTGGCTCCATAGGGGATGGCATGCTCCCTATGAGCTACCAAGAAAAGTAGCTCCAGTGCCTTAGTATTGGGTTATGGAGTCTAGCTATTTAAAACAAAATAATCATAAAAATAGGAGCAATATTAACAATGGTGGGAAGCTGACTGTGGATTTAAACAAAAAAAAAAATTTAGAAAGTGCCCATTAATAAGGACACCAGAAAATTCATCACCCTCCAAATTCTATAACCTATAAGTATTATTAAAGAATATCTCAGAGATTCTAAAGGGGTTGATCCACAAGGCATCAAATTTACCATGCTTTCTTTTGTCCTACTTGGGTGCATCCCATTTTAGCACTATATCTCCCAGCTGGAAATCCTCCTTTCTTAATTTCCTGTCAAAATCCAGCTTGATATTTTGTTGATGTTCATGTGCTTTGTCCAGTATCTTCTCCCTAGTCTGCTACACTTCTACCAATTGTAGTATCCTCTTGACCATGTCATTAGGCTCTCCTTGGTAGTCCTTGAACAATTTTTCTACTATAAAGGTGAGTTGAGAAGGAAAGATGTCCTCAACTCCATACACAAGATGAAAAGGAGAGATTCCAAGAGATCTCTTTTTTTTCACTCTATCAGCCCATCGAGAAAACTTGAGCTTTGAATCCGATTCATTCTTATTGTCCTATAACAATATTTTGATGATATTTATAAGGATCTTGTTAGAAGACTCTGCCAGTGCATTCCCCTGGGGGTAGTAAGGAGTTTAATGAATCAATGCAATCCCAAACTGCTCAAAGAATTGAATCAATGGTTCGGCCTTAAAGGATGCAGCATTATTAGTGACAATTTTTTTCATACAACCAAACCTTGCTATAATATCCTCAAGAAAACCGATGATTACTTTCTGAGAAGCGCTCCTTATGGGGACATATTATATCTACTTAGTAAAGTAATCTATGACAGTCAAGATCCACCTGTGCTGACCACTAGAGGTTGGATGAATCTCCCTGATAAAATCCAGGCCCCACTACTAAAAGGGTCCTAAAGCCACCATAGGTTTTGAAGGAAAGGACTTGAGTTGCTATTTTCTTGAGAATTTCTGACACTTGACACAAGCCCTGATCTTAGCATAAACATAAATGAATATTCTAGGCTAGAAATAGCCATCTCTGAGAATCTTGTAGGCTATGGTTTTCCATAAGTGATGTCCCCCACACAAGCTGTCATGAAAATCAAACATGAATTTTTGGGGTTCCTGTGGGTCTAAACATCTCAACAAAACCCCTGGAGGATATTTCCAATATAAAACTTGATCAATGAGGCAATATTTAATTGATTTGAGCTTTAAATATCTTAATTTTATTTATTCCATGCCATAAGGAGGCTTTAACTTCTGTAGAAAGAAAACAATGTCATTGTCCCAAGAACATTCTACTAATGGAGGACAGGCTTGAGAACTCATATCAGACAACTCACCTTGTTGATTTTCTAAGAAATCATTGATGAAATTTAACCCCAAGGCCTTGCAATTAGTTTCAGCGAGTATCTTGGCTAAACCTTGAGCCTTAACCAACTTAGTGGGTCTTATCTCCAAGTCAAATTCAAGGATTTTAGCAATCCATTTGCTCCTTTTCCCATCCATGTCGGGCTGAATGATAATATCCTTCACACAAGCTAAAGGGACATATGGAATGACCATTGAATGAAAAACATATACCTTGAAGGATTTGATATCCTTAACCAGGGCGTAGGCCTATTTTTCCATGATGTCATATCTCATCTCTACATCTCTCAATGCCCTACTGAAAAAGGAAATGGGTTGCTCGAATCCTTCATCATTCGTTTACAACAAAACAACTACCACAATGTCAAATGAAGCAAATGATAAAATCATTAAATCTTTGAAATAATTAGGACTGATGAGCACAAGTTCTTTGGTCACAGCCTTCTTTATTTGATCAAAGGAGCTATGAGATCTAGCAGTCCATTTGATTTCATTTCCTTTCCTCAACATGATGACAATGCCCTTCACCACTTTAGCAAAATTAGAAACAAACCTTCTTAGAAAATTAATCTTCCCCAAGAAAGAGTGAAATTCTCTCTTGGATCTAGGGACTTCTAAGATTTGGATGGATTCCACCCTGTTGGGATCAATGTTTACTCCCTCAACCGACACTATGTGCCCCAATAATTTTCCCTCCTTCATAGAANCTTGGGAAAGAAAAAGGATATGTTACAAAGGAAAAGAGGGCAGTGGTCAACCCTAGATAAAACATCAAAGAAGAGGGGGGAGAATTCTTAGGCAAGATGACAAGGAAAATAGGTCGTTCAAACAAATGAATCTAAACAGAAGAAAAAAATACAAGCCGAAAGGGAAAAACTTAAGATTGGGTTTGCAACAGGAGAGAGAAAGGGAAAAACTACAGACTTAGGTACAAACCATAAACCCACAAGACTTTGACAAGCTTATGTGATAACATTTGGCTCCATAGGGGATGGCATGCTCCCTATGAGCTACCAAGAAAAGTAGCTCCAGTGCCTTAGTATTGGGTTATGGAGTCTAGCTATTTAAAACAAAATAATCATAAAAATAGGAGCAATATTAACAATGGTGGGAAGCTGACTGTGGATTTAAACAAAAAAAAAAATTTAGAAAGTGCCCATTAATAAGGACACCAGAAAATTCATCACCCTCCAAATTCTATAACCTATAAGTATTATTAAAGAATATCTCAGAGATTCTAAAGGGGTTGATCCACAAGGCATCAAATTTACCATGCTTTCTTTTGTCCTACTTGGGTGCATCCCATTTTAGCACTATATCTCCCAGCTGGAAATCCTCCTTTCTTAATTTCCTGTCAAAATCCAGCTTGATATTTTGTTGATGTTCATGTGCTTTGTCCAGTATCTTCTCCCTAGTCTGCTACACTTCTACCAATTGTAGTATCCTCTTGACCATGTCATTAGGCTCTCCTTGGTAGTCCTTGAACAATTTTTCTACTATAAAGGTGAGTTGAGAAGGAAAGATGTCCTCAACTCCATACACAAGATGAAAAGGAGAGATTCCAAGAGATCTCTTTTTTTTCACTCTATCAGCCCATCGAGAAAACTTGAGCTTTGAATCCGATTCATTCTTATTGTCCTATAACAATATTTTGATGATATTTATAAGGATCTTGTTAGAAGACTCTGCCAGTGCATTCCCCTGGGGGTAGTAAGGAGTTTAATGAATCAATGCAATCCCAAACTGCTCAAAGAATTGAATCAATGGTTCGGCCTTAAAGGATGCAGCATTATTAGTGACAATTTTTTTCATACAACCAAACCTTGCTATAATATCCTCAAGAAAACCGATGATTACTTTCTGAGAAGCGCTCCTTATGGGGACATATTATATCTACTTAGTAAAGTAATCTATGACAGTCAAGATCCACCTGTGCTGACCACTAGAGGTTGGATGAATCTCCCTGATAAAATCCAGGCCCCACTACTAAAAGGGTCCTAAAGCCACCATAGGTTTTGAAGGAAAGGACTTGAGTTGCTATTTTCTTGAGAATTTCTGACACTTGACACAAGCCCTGATCTTAGCATAAACATAAATGAATATTCTAGGCTAGAAATAGCCATCTCTGAGAATCTTGTAGGCTATGGTTTTCCATAAGTGATGTCCCCCACACAAGCTGTCATGAAAATCAAACATGAATTTTTGGGGTTCCTGTGGGTCTAAACATCTCAACAACACCCCTAGAGGATATTTCCAATATAAAAGTTGATCAATGAGGCAATATTTAATTGATTCGAGCTTTAAATATCTTACTTTTATTTATTCCATGCCATAAGGAGGCTTTAACTTCTGTAGAAAGAAAACAATGTCATTGTCCCAAGCACATTCTACTAATGGAGGACAGGCTTGAGAACTCATATCAGACAACTCACCTTGTTTATTTTCTAAGAAATCATTGATGAAATTTAACCCCAAGGCCTTGCAATTAGTTTCAGCGAGTATCTTGGCTAAACCTTGACCCTTAACCAACTTAGTGGGTCTTATCTCCAAGTCAAATTCAAGGATTTTAGCAATCCATTTGCTCCTTTTCCCATCCATGTCGGGTTGAATGATAATATCCTTCACACAAGATAAAGGGACATATGGAATGACCATTGAATGAAAAACATATACCCTGAAGGATTTGATATCCTTAACCAGGGCGTAGGCCTATTTTTCCATGATGTCATATCTCAGCTCTGCATCTCTCAATGCCCTACTGAAAAAGGAAATGGGTTGCTCGAATCCTTCATCATTCGTTTGCAACAAAACAACTGCCACAATGTCAAATGAAGCAAATGATAAAATCATTAAATCTTTGGAATAATTAGGACTGATGAGCACAAGTTCTTTGGTCACAACCTTCTTTATTTGATCAAAGGAGCTATGAGATCTAGCAGTCCATTTGATTTCATTTCCTTTCCTCAACATGACTACAATGCCCTTCACCACTTTAGCAAAATTAGAAACAAACCTTCTTAGAAAATTAATCTTCCCCAAGAAAGAGTGAACTTCTCTCTTGGATCTAGGGACTTCTAAGATTTGGATGGATTCCACCCTGTTGGGATCAATGTTTACTCCCTCAACCGACACTATGTGCCCCAATAATTTTCCCTCCTTCATAGAAAACAATGACTTCTTGGGATTCAGGGAGAGACCAAACTTTCTGCATTTTTGGAATACATTTCTCAGATGATGACAATGTTCTTTATCAGTCCTGGAGAAAAATGTAATGTCATCTAGATAAATAACTACAAATTTATCCCTTTCCCCAATAAAGGTGATGTCCATAGCGCGTTGGAAAGTTTCTCCTTCATTTATCAATCCAAAGGGAAGATTGGCATACATGAATGTGCCCCATGGAGTGGTGAATGTTGTCTTATCTATGTCCTTGGGTAAGATAGAAATTTGATTGTAGCAAAAAAAATTGTCAATCATGGACATCCTAGATGCACCTATCACCCTCTGCAATATGTGCTCCATTTTTGGCAATGGGTAATTTTTCTTCTTGGAGCTTCTGTTTAGGTTTCTAAAATCGACACAAAGTCTAATTTATCCACTCTTCTTTCTCACTAGGACCAAGTTGGCCACCCATTCATAATACCTCAAAGGAACGATGATCTGGGCATCTAAAAGCTTATTTACCTCTTTCTCCATGATATGCAGTAGCATAGGGTTGATTTGTCTCAGTTTCTACCTAATTGTCTTTGCCTCCTCCTTTAGTGGGATCTTATACTTAATGATGATTGTGTCGTACATTCTGAGATCATCGTAATTCTAGGAAAACACATCAACAAACTTCTTTAATACCTCAGCATATTCATCCCTTTGTTCCCTTCACAGATTGCTCAACAACCTGACAAATTTTGGATCTTTCTCTGTACTAATGTTCCATTCAACTACATCAGCATCATCAACTGATCCTTTAACTTTCTCTGCCACATCATTTCTATCAAATAGTATTTCCAAAGGAAATAGTCCCTTCAGAATGTGATTTCTAGGCAACTGAACAATATGGTGATTAACGATTTTGTTCAGGAAAACATCAGCATGAGGATTAGTTTCAAAATCCTAATCTTGATCAATATGTAGCGCAAAAAAATCATCTACAGTCTCAAGGAATATTTTGATCTCAATATCATCCTCAAATACTTTCCAATGCTTGACATTGTTAGGTATAGAGGGTCTGTAATTTAATTCTACGTCATACCTGAGCTATGGTGGAAAAGGGACTCTGAAATTGCTTGCTAAGATAGCCAGTGAATCAACCATGATGTTTTCTTCTCTTGGAATAAATTAAATGTTGAAATCTAGGAAAAAATTGTCAATAAAGTCCCACACTTCATTTATGTAACTTCTTATCCTAGGTTTCTTAGCTTGGCAAAGATTTTTAACTTGATGGAAAATTAACTCAACATCTCCAAATACTAATATCTCTTTGATTCCCATGTCCTTTACAACCCTCATACCTAAAACGAGAGCTTCATACTTTGCCACATTATTGGTAGCTCTGAATTCTAACTTGTGGGATAGAGCTATAGTCTCTTGAGCAGGTGAAACAAGAATCAGTCTAACATCGACACCTTCCTTAGAAGAGGCTCCATCGAAGAACATTTTCCACATAGAGGCGATAGGAAAGAAACTTTCATAAAAAGTGATAGGCTGGTTTTGGATCTCCAGAGGAGGTTCGAGAGCATCGGTGAGTTGCAACAAGCTAGATCCTAAATCTGTGTCAAGAGCAAAGACAGGATGGTTTGTGGGGTTTGCTTCATCACTAATAATGTAGGCCAACCGAGCTTCCCTATAAAGTCTCATATTCTCACCCAAAAACATAGGAAAGGTAGCATAGGTGTTGTCCATATGCAAAGTTCCCCCTAGTCATCTTATCCAAGATCTAGACAGAAGAATTCCAAACTTAGGGGGAACATCGGCTACCACAATGTCCATGATCACACTTTTCATTGGCAACTGAAACAGAGATACAACCAAGTCTTTGATAACCCCAAGGCACTTGAACTTCCTAAATTTGAAAGAATATAGGTTGTGGTAGGCTTTTGTAATCTCTAGGCTGATCTCTTCCATGACAATCTTAGGCATATGATTGTGAGATGCCCCTGAATCCATCAGACAGTTGTGCAACACCTTGCCATGTATGTTTAGTGAGGTATAGAAGGGAGGAGAGGAGTCATCATTGTCTTCTACTAAAGGACCTAATATAATTGCTGGCTTTTCATCATGCAAATTGAATGAGTCTGTGGAATGAGACGTGGGTTCAAACTGCAATAGTTTAGAGAGGCTCCTTTTGAAATATTCATGTTTGACAATCTTGGAAAGGGGTACATGGATTCTATTTTTTTTAATTTCATGGTCAAAATTAAAAGAGGGAGGGGGATTTAGAATTTCTTTCACTTCTGGAATAGGAACTTTACTTACTAGAGAGGGTGCTTGCACTTTCTTACCTTTTTTGTTGTCTTCTATATCTTTAGCAGGCTTCTTCGTTCTGGTAGGTTGCTCAGGAACATCAGGCTTTCCTTCTTTCTTCTTGGACCTCAGATTATATCTATTTGGTATGCTTTTGGCCTTGCCTGCCTTACTCAATTAATTAAGTTGGTTTTCCATGAGATATTCCTCATATGCAGAGTGAGTCAAATGAGGGAAGGAGGAGGTGTCTACAAGGTTGTGTATTTCAGGACCAAGGTCCTCCTCCTCACCTTCGTCATCCATAATAAGATTATTTTGGAGAGGGGTCTGGATGTTCTGATCATTTCTATCTTTGTTTCTCTGCTCTCTTGGAAGAATATGAGGAGTGTTGTTAGGTCTCCTAAAGTTACCTCTGTTATCAACATTGTGTGGATTTCTATAGTTCTATCTTCTTTGAAGCTTCAACTTCTCCATCTCAACAGAAATAGATTTTATTAATTTAGTAAGTTCATCAAATTGAGGATGGATGGTAGAGGAAATAGAGGTTGAAACTTCAAACCTCCCTCTTGTTTTGTCTCTATCATCCTTGCTCCTAAGTTTATCAACTACAAATATATTAGACTCTACTTTAAGGTTACATCTTGCATGTGAGACAATGAATTAGCTCCTCTTTCTCTTAGCAGGAGACAAAAGTCAGGATCAAAAGCGCTAGCATAAGTAATATTTGCAAAGGTTTATGTAGGCTTCACTTCAGTGGGGATTTTATTATACATTNTTCTCTCTTGGATCTAGGGACTTCTAAGATTTGGATGGATTCCACCCTGTTGGGATCAATGTTTACTCCCTCAACCGACACTATGTGCCCCAATAATTTTCCCTCCTTCATAGAAAACAATGACTTCTTGGGATTCAGGGAGAGACCAAACTTTCTGCATTTTTGGAATACATTTCTCAGATGATGACAATGTTCTTTATCAGTCCTGGAGAAAAATGTAATGTCATCTAGATAAATAACTACAAATTTATCCCTTTCCCCAATAAAGGTGATGTCCATAGCGCGTTGGAAAGTTTCTCCTTCATTTATCAATCCAAAGGGAAGATTGGCATACATGAATGTGCCCCATGGAGTGGTGAATGTTGTCTTATCTATGTCCTTGGGTAAGATAGAAATTTGATTGTAGCAAAAAAAATTGTCAATCATGGACATCCTAGATGCACCTATCACCCTCTGCAATATGTGCTCCATTTTTGGCAATGGGTAATTTTTCTTCTTGGAGCTTCTGTTTAGGTTTCTAAAATCGACACAAAGTCTAATTTATCCACTCTTCTTTCTCACTAGGACCAAGTTGGCCACCCATTCATAATACCTCAAAGGAACGATGATCTGGGCATCTAAAAGCTTATTTACCTCTTTCTCCATGATATGCAGTAGCATAGGGTTGATTTGTCTCAGTTTCTACCTAATTGTCTTTGCCTCCTCCTTTAGTGGGATCTTATACTTAATGATGATTGTGTCGTACATTCTGAGATCATCGTAATTCTAGGAAAACACATCAACAAACTTCTTTAATACCTCAGCATATTCATCCCTTTGTTCCCTTCACAGATTGCTCAACAACCTGACAAATTTTGGATCTTTCTCTGTACTAATGTTCCATTCAACTACATCAGCATCATCAACTGATCCTTTAACTTTCTCTGCCACATCATTTCTATCAAATAGTATTTCCAAAGGAAATAGTCCCTTCAGAATGTGATTTCTAGGCAACTGAACAATATGGTGATTAACGATTTTGTTCAGGAAAACATCAGCATGAGGATTAGTTTCAAAATCCTAATCTTGATCAATATGTAGCGCAAAAAAATCATCTACAGTCTCAAGGAATATTTTGATCTCAATATCATCCTCAAATACTTTCCAATGCTTGACATTGTTAGGTATAGAGGGTCTGTAATTTAATTCTACGTCATACCTGAGCTATGGTGGAAAAGGGACTCTGAAATTGCTTGCTAAGATAGCCAGTGAATCAACCATGATGTTTTCTTCTCTTGGAATAAATTAAATGTTGAAATCTAGGAAAAAATTGTCAATAAAGTCCCACACTTCATTTATGTAACTTCTTATCCTAGGTTTCTTAGCTTGGCAAAGATTTTTAACTTGATGGAAAATTAACTCAACATCTCCAAATACTAATATCTCTTTGATTCCCATGTCCTTTACAACCCTCATACCTAAAACGAGAGCTTCATACTTTGCCACATTATTGGTAGCTCTGAATTCTAACTTGTGGGATAGAGCTATAGTCTCTTGAGCAGGTGAAACAAGAATCAGTCTAACATCGACACCTTCCTTAGAAGAGGCTCCATCGAAGAACATTTTCCACATAGAGGCGATAGGAAAGAAACTTTCATAAAAAGTGATAGGCTGGTTTTGGATCTCCAGAGGAGGTTCGAGAGCATCGGTGAGTTGCAACAAGCTAGATCCTAAATCTGTGTCAAGAGCAAAGACAGGATGGTTTGTGGGGTTTGCTTCATCACTAATAATGTAGGCCAACCGAGCTTCCCTATAAAGTCTCATATTCTCACCCAAAAACATAGGAAAGGTAGCATAGGTGTTGTCCATATGCAAAGTTCCCCCTAGTCATCTTATCCAAGATCTAGACAGAAGAATTCCAAACTTAGGGGGAACATCGGCTACCACAATGTCCATGATCACACTTTTCATTGGCAACTGAAACAGAGATACAACCAAGTCTTTGATAACCCCAAGGCACTTGAACTTCCTAAATTTGAAAGAATATAGGTTGTGGTAGGCTTTTGTAATCTCTAGGCTGATCTCTTCCATGACAATCTTAGGCATATGATTGTGAGATGCCCCTGAATCCATCAGACAGTTGTGCAACACCTTGCCATGTATGTTTAGTGAGGTATAGAAGGGAGGAGAGGAGTCATCATTGTCTTCTACTAAAGGACCTAATATAATTGCTGGCTTTTCATCATGCAAATTGAATGAGTCTGTGGAATGAGACGTGGGTTCAAACTGCAATAGTTTAGAGAGGCTCCTTTTGAAATATTCATGTTTGACAATCTTGGAAAGGGGTACATGGATTCTATTTTTTTTAATTTCATGGTCAAAATTAAAAGAGGGAGGGGGATTTAGAATTTCTTTCACTTCTGGAATAGGAACTTTACTTACTAGAGAGGGTGCTTGCACTTTCTTACCTTTTTTGTTGTCTTCTATATCTTTAGCAGGCTTCTTCGTTCTGGTAGGTTGCTCAGGAACATCAGGCTTTCCTTCTTTCTTCTTGGACCTCAGATTATATCTATTTGGTATGCTTTTGGCCTTGCCTGCCTTACTCAATTAATTAAGTTGGTTTTCCATGAGATATTCCTCATATGCAGAGTGAGTCAAATGAGGGAAGGAGGAGGTGTCTACAAGGTTGTGTATTTCAGGACCAAGGTCCTCCTCCTCACCTTCGTCATCCATAATAAGATTATTTTGGAGAGGGGTCTGGATGTTCTGATCATTTCTATCTTTGTTTCTCTGCTCTCTTGGAATAATATGAGGAGTGTTGTTAGGTCTCCTAAAGTTACCTCTGTTATCAACATTGTGTGGATTTCTATAGTTCTATCTTCTTTGAAGCTTCAACTTCTCCATCTCAACAGACATAGATTTTATTAATTTAGTAAGTTCAGCAAATTGAGGATGGACAGTAGAGGAACTAGAGGTTGAAACTTCAAACCTCCCTCTTGTTTTGTCTCTGTCATCCTTGCTCCTAAGTTTATCAACTACAAATATATTAGACTCTACTTTAAGGTTACATCTTGCATGTGAGACAATGAATTAGCTCCTCTTTCTCTTAGTGGGAGACAAAAGTTAGGATCAAAAGCGCTAGCATAAGTAATATTTGCAAAGGTTTATGTAGGCTTGACTTCAGTGGGGATTTTATTATACATTTTATTAAACCTCATGGAGAAATCAGACATAGATTCCCCTTCCTCTTTCTTCAGAGACCCAAACTTTGTAATATAGTACAAGAGATCCTTTTTGTCTCCCTAGTCCTTTAAGAAGGCTTCATCTAGGGCTTCAATCCTGCCAATAGATCTAGAAGGAAAGGCCCCGAACCACTTCCTAGCTATACCATTGAGTCTATCAACAAATATCCTCATCCATACATCTTCATTCTCTATGGCATGATTATCTATACAACTATAAAAGTCTTCAAGATGAGATTCTATAGTTATGTCTCCCTCATTCATGAACTTTGGTAACTTCTTAAGATAGATATCCATTGGGAGGGAATTCAGAGGCTGAGGGAAAACAAGGGGGGCATACCTAGCAACTATTATAGATTCCATTCTAGTTCTGGGGGAATTTTCCCCTGCCATTGGAGTGTGAACGAGAGGAGAAATAGGTGGAGATGGAGTTCGGACAGGTGAGGTTGGAAATGTACTTCTAGGGGAAAAGGTTGCAGAGCTAGTAGGAAAAGAGGCTTCTCCTACAACAACTATGATAGGAGAAGGGATAATAAAACTTGGAGTGGGAAAATCTCCTAAGGTCCTAGGTCTGAGACAGGAAACAACCTCAGGGGAGATGGGAGTGTAAAAACATTCTCCTTCCAAACTGAGGCCAGGGGAGGAGAAAACAACAAGAAAATTCCCCAAATTTAAGGCTCTAGAAACTCCAATAGAAGATATAATAGGAGTATGAGAAGCATCTAATAGAGTTTCAAAGGGAGGATGATGAAAATTACCAGAATCCCCTGGTTCGACAGCTGAAGTACCTTCTTAAGGGATCTTTCCTTTCCTGGTAATTTTCTCTGGGTTAGCTTCAGATGTGGTTAGAGGAACATGTGGATGAGACCTCGTGTGTCTGCCTTTCAGATTTAGCTAAACCAATGGAGTCGCCAGAAAGTGGAGTTTCCAGGTGCATGTTGCAATCTTCAATGGTACTAAATTTTGATGCACCTTCAAAATCAGTAATCTTTTTCATTCTATCCTAGGGAAAATATGCAATTCGTCCCCAGCAATGGTGCTAGAAATTATAGCACTAGAAGTCACCTCTTGATCCGTAGGATCTTTTAATGACTTATGGTTGAGTTTTAATTTTGCATGCATTAATTAACCATTTGAGAAAACTTAGTGAAGAATGAGGAAAGAAGAGGAATTATTACATCCATATACACATATGCATATCTGAAATGAAATAATAGACAACAAACCATAACACGCAGATTGATAACGGAGTTCGGCACAACTTTGCCTACGTCTCCGGGCCTTTTTATTTGTGGGAGAGGCTTCTTTATTTCTGCTAAAAATATCAAAAGTACATTGCTGCAATACCAAATGGCTACAATACTGAACTGGTCATGTTCATCCAGATCTCTAGAACCCAGCAAAGAAAATGGCACGCAAAACGGACGTTCGGAGCTCCCAGAAATGATCCAACAACGTCTCCTCCTCAAAAGCTTCTCTGCATCAAAATGGATTTATCTTGGTTTCCATTCAGTATAACTCTATTCTAACTACTCTAATGGATTCAAAGCATCCAGAAACCCCTATCTGGGCTCTTTCAGCACCTCAATCGGTCAAAAAACGAAGAAGTTAGGCCTCCTGGAAGTCTTCCCCTTCACTCTTGTTGTCTTTGCATCTACAAATTGCACCCTCCTTGAATGAACCTGGCACACACGCTTATTTAAGCACAAAAACATGGCACCGGGTGCAACCGCGCCAACAATGCAAACTGTAGTATGGTTAAGGCACCTCCAGCCCCTAACCGTCAAGCACTCGGGCATATGGTCATACGATCTCGTGCAAATGTAGAAAAGGGGCTAACGGTCAAAACCGTTTTAACTCCCACACTTTGTGTATAGAATGGTCGTATGGTGCATTCAATATAACCATGGGTTATGTTTAAAACACCCCCCACGTGCACGCCATTTAATGGAATGGTCACATATATTAACAAATAATATGACTGTGGGTTGGGGCTAAGCCTCGACCCGACCCCCCGCCAAACATTACTTTAATTAAATTTAAATACATATTTTGCCATATTCATTACAAGAACTAATGCATGGTATAGCGTTCGGGGAACTTTGTTAAGGCGTTGCATGGTGGGGAGGTCCGGGGGTCGAACCCCACGGCCTCCACATAAAACATTAAATAACAAGCCATTAGCCAATAAAAGGGTGCCACGTGGCAGCCCATGACTGGGCCACGTGGCACCATAACATTTGCCAAGAAATTGCCACATGTTGTCAACTGATTCGACCAACTACCAGCCAATCAAACTGCCACATAAATTTTTCCACATCATCGTACGAATTCTTCCATGTCACCTATACGACCTCTACCACGTCAGCCTGTACGGACTGCCCAGTCAACATTTTTTTTGCCTGTTTGACTTTTCGGACAGAACACGATATCTTCTCCATACGGAGCCCGTTTGACAAAGTAAATATACCTCTGGAATCAGGAAGACGAGACAGACGCAATGACTTAGGTTTCGTCACATTCCGAGCACTTTCATTTTTTATCATTTTTCAAGCCCTGTCAGGCTTCTGGATCCGATTTCAGATCACACCTCCCCACAATAAGACCTTTTGGTCCCCAAAAGGTTACTGACCAGTAAACAAGCTCGGGATAGGCCACCCGGCTTGCTCTCTGTCTCTGAACTCTGTCCTGTGCACCTGTCTCATCAAGATCAACTGTAACACAATCATGACAACTGACAGTATATTGTTAG